>APFE031680942.1:170005-193177 GCA_000404065.3 Pinus taeda
ATAAACGATTTTTTTTTCATCTCAAGGAATTATTTAAGGAATAATAAAAAATAATGATTTGTTTAATTATTCCTAAGGGATTTAGTCAAATTTAACAAAGAATAATAATTAATTAATTATTCTTAGAGAAAAATAAGATAATTAATGATTTATCTCTTTATTTTTCATGATTGGGTCAAATATGACAAGGAATAATAATTGAACAATGGTTTAATTAATTATTCCTAGAAGAAAATCAAATAAATAATGATCTATTTAATTATCTTTCATGGGTTTAACTATAAATTACTTAACAAAGGTGGTTTATTAAGTAATTTCTCACAGTGAAAACAATTTTACTATGGTAAAATTGACTTTACATGGTGTACTTCGGTCCATCTAGTAAATTAGGCTAGATGATCAATTTTTTGGTGATAAGAGATTGCCCCCCAACATACGAGTGTTAGGAGCAAAACATATGACCTAAGTACATTGTAAAGACACAATCACTAGACAACACAAGGGAGTCATAGAGAGAGAGAGAGAGAGAGAGAGAGAGAGAGAGGGAGAGAGAGAGAGAGATAAAGTTGAAGTGAAAGAGGATAGGGACAGAGGGGGCAAGCCAAATGTGAGTCTCCATTTATGTTGTGGTACCGGACCTCAATGAGGCAGGGAAGGCATACTTATACTCACCGAGATAACTTAATACAAAAATAATGGTGCACCCAGAAACATAAAACTAAGCAATGAAGTACATGCTGAATGGTACATGACACACTGGCATAATAGAGCCAGAAAAGAATACAATCTATCCCATATACATAATGCACCTAGAAAAACATGAGCCAGGACCGAATACAATAATATATGAGTACGAGGAAGGGTAGAACAACCGAAGAAACCTTGTTGAACAGGGAAGGGCTCTGCAAAACTGAATGGATCATTTGAAGGAGACGTGCATGGTATGAACACTGCGATTGATAGGAATTGAACCCGTCAAATCTGTGGAACTGCGTCTTAGGTTGTAGCACAATAGGAATGCATCTGGGCATGTGGGGGATACTTGAATGGCCACCCCCTCATGAGGTCTGAAACATCTCACACACACCCAGGAATCAATGGTACAATTTGCTGCATCATGGGACCATCAAGTGTATGAATCATAAACATGAAACAACCAAGTCAAAGGGAAATAATGAGTCCCTTTGCTTGATCCAAGGCACCGAACAAGAACAGAATCTAGAACCAAGATACACCGTTGTCTAGGATGTTATTTTGGAATAAATGAGCTAATGTCGACAAAATAGGGTCCACGATAGGTGAGGCAATGAGGATACTCAACTAAGGCACAAGGTAAAATAGTAAGGTGACTGATGGAATGACACCAAGGATAATGGGGAAAGTGGTACTGAGGGAGAAACAGACGACTTCCTTTGTCAGAGCATAAAGTGCATGGTTGACCTAGCAGCAACTGACATAACTCCAGAGGGGATGGGGACAATATGACTGGAGGCAAAAATGGGAAACAAAGGATGAATGATATGCAAATATGGATGGAATACTGTGAGATGATAGAATGGGACGTGAAACGGACTCCATGGATGCAATGGTGACTCATTGCGGATGCTCTAAACAAGGGTGACTCGATGACGCTGCCACATAGAATAGGCCTAATGGGGATCATGAAAACATGAGTAAACGATGGTTACTCATGACGAAAATCAACACGTGGTACGAAAAGTATTAAGGGGAGTTGGGCCTCTAAATACAAGTGTCTTTTTATGAAGAAATTCCTTTTTGAAAGGTGAAGAAGTGACCCTTCTTGGAAAATGACTTCCTGGTGAAGTATCAAAAACTGAGGAAGACCCATTATAGTAATTGATGAGAGATTTCCAATGGCTTTGACGGTTCATCAAATGGAGCTATGATCTAGTCACAATGCGTGACATAAAAATTGTGGGTTTTCCTATAAAAGGTTGTCTTCCCTCCAATTTGAGAGGAGGAGAAGGCCTTGAATCTTGTAGAGATCATAGCAGAAAAACCAACCATTGGAATTGGGGTCTGCGATTTTCGGGAAAGTGGCCTTACTTGTCTAAAGATGGCCTTAATTCTTCTTGGAACAATGGTTCCTGGTGAAGAATTAACGGAAGAGGAAAATGAGAATGAAATACTAGAGGAGGTCTAGAATCATCCTCACCCATTAAGTCAAACATGGGGACTATGTGGACATAGAGTAGAATATTTGAAGATATGGTATCAAAAGTCTACGATGTGATGTGCATATGGTTCGCTGGAGAGGCCGGTACGATAAACTATCTAAGGAATTGGAGGATAATTGACCATGCCTAGATCTAGTTGGATCGAGGCCGAGACTTAAGCTAATCAATTGAGAAGATGGCTAGGGGAAAACACATCACGCCCCCAAGCATGGGATACTACCTGCAAGCATATGTGATGGAGGGCACTGATCTGGTATGAAAAGATGTGAATGATGCCCCCTAACAGGAGGAGTTTGTGGAGCACCATTGTGTTTCGAGTGCTCAAGAAAGAGATTCAAGCATCTCGGCCCAACATGGCATGAGATCTTCCAAAGGATGATAAGGAGATGTAGGGGCCTATGTGCAGTCTAGTATGTTATGGGAATGATACTGGATGTATTTAGAATGGTGGTCTCCAAACACTTATATGATACATAATATGATTATGCATTTTGATATGACGATGATGGTTCACCATGTGTTGTGTTTATGGTTGTCTTCTATGGTACACATGTGATAAGTTTCAATCTAGAATGTTATGTGCAATGATATCTACATAGTGATTTTGGGCTCTAGGAACATGAATGAAGGTAGTGGTTTCAAATTCACGTACCAACAACTTAACTCGTAGATATTTTCTAAATAGGACTTAGTTATGCACATGATACACACCATTCAATTGCATGCAAGTAGCAAGGAATCTAAATGAACATGAAGATGAAGGATGTGATGAGCAAAGGCATCGACTAGCAAACCTATCATTGCATCATATTTGGCTTGGTTATTGGTGGAAAATCCAATGCACACGATGTTCGAAAGGAATAACATATGAAAGGGGGTAAAAATGGCCCAGGTTGCCGAGGTTAGATTCTTCGAGAAGCAACTCGCACCATCGACATGACTGATATACAATGTGGATGATGGATCCATCTGAAAGGTGAAAAAGACAACAAATGAGATGATGCAATCTACCTAACTTCATGGAAGAAATAAAGACATGCAAATAAAATGGATGTGCTATGAGCAGCATTTATTGACGTAGAGTGCACTAGGAGAAAACGGCCTTCAGAATCCTCCAAATATATGCCCCCTTACCTAAGTTCAAGGGTAATCAGGGCTAGACATAACTTCCATGATGTCCTCATCAGACTGGAAGATAGGCAGATGGGAGGAAGACTGAGTATATGATGCAGCGGCGTTACCTGACGCATCAACTTGAGAAATAAGGTTCATATACGTATCATCTTGGATGGTAGATGATGAGCTGGTAGATGGAGGATCTACTGATGTTGAGACCTGGGATTCTGTTGAAAGAGGTTCAATAGAAGCGCACACAGAAACCTCAGAAAGGTTTGTCTACGAGGAACTCTAGGATGACGACAGGTAAAGGATATGTCCTGTAGTGTCCATCATCTTGACATTAGGGGGAGGGATCGCAATGGTGGGACCAAAGTTCCCCTGTTTCGGTTGATTAGGGGTACCATAATCCATGGGTAGAGGAGTAGGGGTTCCACTACGAGTGGCCTTGTATTCGCAAAGTGCTTTAAGGAAATCATGAAATTCATCAAGATAAGGACAACCATGGGAATAGTGGCCATGATGATTACATAGGGCATAAAGGTGATTTGTGTGCAACGTTCTGAGTTTCTTGGGTGGACTCGGTAAGTTAACATGGACTTCATGGATAATTGACTAAGGGAACATTTCATGAACCAAAGGTTTAAGATGAGGAAGCTCAGGATAATTATTGGTGTCGTGCCCAACAACTTTACACAAAGCAAACAGAGGCAACGAATTTGGGGCCTTAGGGGGTCGAGGAGCTTGGGGAGGCTTATATTTTGGTTCTTTCCTCTTAGCTTTTTCCCCTTGTCTGGATTCTTCCGCAATAGGAGTGGGTTCCTGTTGAGGTTGTGATGGAACTGAAGCAGTGCCAGGGGCTGTAGGGACTAGTTGAACTGGGATCAAAGCATGATAAGGTCGTAGTTGACCAGGTGAAATGCTTGCAGGGGGATCAATGTACCATATTGGGATCCCCAAAGTCATGTTAGGAAGGACCAATGAAGCCATGACAGGGACAAAAAATGCTTCCAAAGGGGGGAATAAGAAAGGTATCTGGCATGTAGGGTAATTTCCCAACGGAATAGCTCCTGGATGGTTGAGACCTAAAGGAATACTTCTTGGTTAAAAAATAGGAGAGGCACCCACAAATGGAGGAGGTCTTGGGGAGGCAGATCCAGAGGGCCCGGCTGGGATGGCAACAATAGGGTGTTGTGGAGATGGTTGTTGATCAGATGTACCAAACTACATGAGAGAAGCCCGTGATGCATGTAAAATGAAAACACTCATAGAGTTAGGCTCTAAGATGGGGGGGGGGGGGACCAGGGAAATCACCCAACAATGAGGAATATTTATAGACTCCGGTTGAGCCACTGGTGAGAGGAGGTGAGGAATCCTTATCCGACATTGATGAGATAATGGACTTGGGCGAGGTCATGGATGCTGGCTGATAGTAAGTCAATTAATCGATGGTAATGATCTTCCCTTCATGGGGGAAGCACATCTTGCGGAACATTGTGGATGTGATGGATAACATGGAATATGTGTAAATATGACCTAAGAGAATGTTGTAATCCAAAGGGGCATCAATAACCTCAATGTTGACAAGAATAGTCTTTCCTACAAGGGCCACTGGACAATTGCGCTACATGCCAAGGAGCTAGGAGGAGTGTCCACCCCATGTATGTAAAGTGATGGTAGAGGGGGACAACTCAAGTGACTTAAGTTGTTTCCAAACAGCGACAAACATGACATAGGTGAATGCACCTTTGCCAATAATGCATCGGGAGATGATGGTATTATAGACTCAAACTGGTATCTGGAAAGCAACAATTTAAGGCGATTAGGGATGTTCTGATGTATCAACTAGGAAGACAATCAAATGATTGTCAGAATGGTCTACTATTCCCAAAGAAGTTAGTAGAGATTTCTTTTGAGATGGGCACTACTTGAGTACTTCCAACGTCGACATGGCTGCAGGTGATTGCACCAAGTCATCTATTATATTGTATGTATGGGCAGCTTAGTTAAAAGTCACATTACCATGTAATGATCCCTTTAGGATCTTGGGAATTGCCTCAACTTTAGGTTGAGGGATCTGTAACGGACCATTTGGTGTTGTAAGAGGCTCAGTAGATGCTTTGGTTTTGGACTTAGTGGCAGATGAAGTCGATGGCTTGTCATATTGATGCAACTGAGTTTGCAGGTTGATATCAGAGGGGTTAACCTCATTAGAATTCATCATAAGGATGTTGTAGTCACCAGGACCAAAAGGTTGGGGGGGATGGTATGCCTGACCAGGGTGTAGTTGAGTAGCAACAAATCCTTGCTGAGGGAAAGGATTTGTAAGCATTGTTAGTTAAAATGGCATAGGATTCCGAGGTGATTGCTAACCTCTAGAAGCTACTTGAGATTCCCACATTTGGCACATCTGGGGTAAGAGAGGACACTCATGTGCATAATGGCCATGTACACCACAACATGCACAAGGCTTGTTCATAAAAATAGCCGTGTTCTTCTTGGGTTGGCTGCCCTGTTTTTGGTTGTTAGTGTTAGGCCGGTTCCCCTAGGTTTCACTAGGTTGATTACCTTGATTGCCCTAGTTACCCTTGTTACCCTTGCCCTTATTCTTTTTATTTGAATTTTTGGGATTGATCACACTCTAATGCGCAAACAAATGACCCTGAAGGGGTAGTGGTTGCTGGGGCTGAGGATGCATGGGAGGCTGCAACGCTAATGCTTGAGGGGATGGAGTGCTCAACTGTGCATAAGGAGGAGCAACGGTTTGGTAGACAGATTGGGTTCCTGAAAACATGTTGCTACCAAGTGGGGCATGAGTGTTAGAGGAATTGGTGTCCCCATGCAAATAGCCATAACTTTGCTGAGTATATGGCAAAGGATGTGAAAGGGTTCCAATGATACCGTCAATGACATGAGATGCACCTCATGAATTGACACTTCTAGGATGGGGAAGGTCTGGAATGACGTTATAGACATAACCAAATTGCTCATAGATTAGGACATATCTCAGAGCGATTTGTAGAGATTCTTCCTCGGTCTCAGGAAAATCGAACGCGACATATTTTCCAATGGGTAATAAAAGAATCCTAAGAAACCAATCTAGGTAGACAAGGTCTTCGAAGGGCGGGGCATGGCATGTGCTCCTCCTTCAACGCCACTCTTGAACATGGTCAGAAAGGTGAGTGGCAGAGGACTGATGGAATGAGTTCAATAGCTCCATACCGATGTCGCACTGGAGAGGTATCTGGAAATATGAAAGGAGTGCTTTAGCAAGCGTTGTGAAAATGGAATGAGTTGCAGCAGGCTGGTCTACATACCATTTTGCAGCGTCTCCATTAAGTGTGCGTTGGAATAGCCAAAGACGAATGAAGTCATCAGTAATGGAGTTGGACGAACACATGTGGAAGGATCATGGTTGGTAGGATCCTCTCCAACATTACCCTCAAACTTTGGGATGTCTGAGGGAAGCTTAGTCAACATAGAAGGCCAGCCAACATCGTGGTGTATGGGGTCATTTATCAATTGGCTAAAATCTGGTAGACTTAACCCAACATAAAGGGGAGAATGGAGGCTGCCAGAATAGTTCCTAGGATTGTTTTGCTTGATTTGGCCACTAGGATTGAACCAGAGCCAACACCAGGTTGGGTTCCTGCATCAACTAAGGGTCCAGACATGGTGATAATATGTGGTTAAGGAGGCTCGGAATCATATGAGGAATCAGATGAACCAGGAGAAGAGTTGGTACGGGGACTTGGAGGTCTATGAACTTGAACCCAATAGGGAGAGGTAATATGCCTAAGCAGAAACTGGGGGTGAAGGCGTAATAGTCTCTGCAACAAACGCCTTGGTGGTGCAATGGCGGAAAGACACACGTGACACAGAAATGGTGAAGGGAGATAAAAAAAAATATGCCTTTGTCTCGATGAGGGGAGATAAATTTATTATGTTAAGTCTTGGCTTTGTGGTATAAAGCCCTTCACTTAAGGTGTGCTTGTGTGTGCAAGTGTATTTATTGATTAAGCCTAGATTGTGTTTGTAGAAAAGAAAAAAGTTTGCTGAAAATAAACTGAATGGACAACAGAAAATGAACAATAAAACAATTAACTAAACCCCAACCAAACTGGGTTTGCAAACACTATGCTGGTTGGTGGCTAAATCGATGGAAAACACACTAAAAAGGTCAAGAGATCTAATTGTCGGTGTGACTAGGATCAAGTGACACTAGGTTATTGGAATGTGGTGCAGCAACAACAAAAAACTAGAGAGGAAGATCACTGCAAAAAGATAGGGAGATGGGTGAAACACCTAGGACAATCGATGGGACTCTAAGACCAATGACCAAACAAGTTTTAATATGAAACTATGGATGGTGACAACCTATCTTTATAGATCTGAAATAGAAGGGTACAAATCTGGAAAATATGGCTGAAAGTGCTGCAGAAACTCAAACTACTCACTCAGCTAAACTCCTCCTATAAAGGTGGAAGCATACTAGAAGCCCTGTAGGGGCTAAATTCCACTTCAACGAGTAAATCAGAGTAGATAAAGGCCTATGCGGGATGAGACAGAGGTCAAACAACCCAATAGACAACTCTCAACAAAACTTAGAAACAGATTTGATAAAAACTCAAAAACCCTAAAATCATAGGTACTGACATGTTTTCAGGTGAGATCGCACTTTTTGGGCTAAAAAGTGAAATTTATGCTCCTTAATTCTCGGTCGACAAATCTCGGAAAAAACTATCGTCTCTGTCACGGTTGGTTCTTGTGACCTGTGGAAAAGACCAGAAAACTTGTGAAAGTGAGAAATTTAACAGATCTAGGGTTAAAAAGCTAGGAAACATTAAGGTTGAAAAAAGAAGAAACCCTAAGCTGAAAACTGAAGGTCACCCAGGTTTCTGGATTTGAAGTATAAAACCAGTGGAGTCGCCAATTTTGTTGTTGTGTTTTCTTCTCAAAGATGTACGAAAAGAACCCACTTAAGATTGTGGATGAAAAACAATCTCAACAATATAAATGGTTGCTAAACATTGTAGATCTGCAGCAACTGATAGAAATAAAACCTACCAAAATTCTGATCTATGCCACAATCATAGTTAAACAACAAAAATGAAATAGCAATATCTCCAATTATCCAAAGGAAACCATATATACAAAGAATAGCTTTTATTATACCACCTGTGAAGGGAACAAATAAATGTTACTAATCCCCCTCTATGTGATGGGTTCTTCGCAAATGTCTTCAGCTTTTTGATAGAGCCTCTCTCCTTTATAATGTGTAAAACCAACAAAAATATGGTGTGCGACAATGAAAATGATTAGTGTTATTACAGTGAGTGCAACAATGAAATTAATCAAAAGTGAATAATGAATGGAAAACCCTTCTATTTATAACAAAATATTGAGTTATCTTTGAATAATGAGCAATAATAAAATATTATTAACCCCATTCTTAGAATAACCACTTGGAATATTTTATTATACATGGTTAGGAGGGAAAAAATATTTAAACTTTTATTTAGAAATAATAAATAAATAAATGATTTATTTATCATCTCAAGGAATATTTAAGGAATAATAAACAAATAATGATATTTATTTAATTATTCCTAACGGATTTAGTCAATTTGACAAAGAATAATAATTAATTAATTATTCTTAGAGAAAATAAGATAATTAATGATTTTATCTATTATTTTCCATGATTGGGTCAAATATGACAAGGAATAATAATTGAACAATGGTTTAATTAATTATTCCTAGAAGAAAATCAAATACATAGTGATTTATTAATTATTCTTCATGGGTTTAACTATAAATTACTTAACTAAAGTGGTTTATTAAGTAATTTCTCACAGTGAAAGCAATTTTAGTATGGTAAAATTGGCTTTACATGGTGTACTTTGATCCATCTAGTAAATTAGGCTAGATGATCAATTTTTTGCTGATAACACCTCCATAAGATATATTTGTGTAAAAATAATAGCAATATTAATGATGGGAAATGGGCCAATTACCAAATTGGTAAACCCTTCTCTTTCTCCGTCCATTCTCACACTAACTGTACTTAACTGTATTCTCTCTCCCTCCATCCATTTGCCTACTGAATTGGAATAAGGTCATCAACTCTTCAATATGTTCTCTTATATCCGTGTGTCATTAGATTAGATTAGATCTGTGGGTTAATATCAACTAAATTATGTGTTGCGGTTTTGGCATGTGAGAAGTGAGAAGTGAATTGTGTGTTGCGGTCCCTGTTTTTTTCATGGATTTTATTTTCTTAGGAAATATTTGGGTAGATCTACTCGAAGGATCACATCTGGTCAGATTATTAGTAGAGCCTAACCCATTGGCATGAAGGAGAATTGACCCATGAGCAAGGTTCTTTAGCCACCCAAAATTAACCAATTAAACTAATCCTCAGGGCTTTCATTTAATGAGTTTTATCATTTTCATCCATATTCAGAATAAGAATGTTGCTGTATTGTTTATTTGCTGATGGGAAGGCTCATTTTCTCATTTATTGTAATTCTAACTGGTATTAAGAAATTATGCACTCTTGTTATTTTTTGGGTATTTCCCATTTGATCTTGTAATGGTTTGTAATCTCTGAATTTCAGACCTTTTATTATTTTCTTCGGGTAGTATTCTTATTTTTATCTTATGCGAGTTTTGAATATCATCTTTGATTGTTTTTTCTAGTGTTATGTTTAGTTGATCTTTACTCTACAATCAAGATAAATTCTTTCTCCTTTGGGTTTTGTCTTGTGGATGTTTGCTAATTTCATATTCATTAGAGATGATGAGCACATTTTGTATTTGTTTTTATTTTTTCCATTGGGAAATCAATTTCACTTTTCCATGTCACTGGATTGTGAACACTAAGCTTAATCTATTGATTCATTTTTTTCTTTCTCGTGGGTATCCCAATAGGTCATATGTCTAAGTAGTTTGTGATAACTGAGAAGGATGTAATAGTTTACTACATTTTCCCCTGTTGCTATACATATTTTGGCTTTTTATTTTTTGTGATTCATTATGAGTAAACATTCTAACATGTTTGTTTTCTCCCAATAGATGCATTCCACTCCGCATTTATGTGTTCTATATTTGGAATCGGCAATGTAGGGTTATGTCATAGATTTCTGTCATTATTCATCATAAAAGAAATGAAATGTGCTTTCCATCTTACATTCCAGAGAATCCTATATTTTAGAGAGAAAATTGCAGTAGGTTTTCATATAGGGCCTTCTTGTGTTTGGATATGCCTAGATTGATGACCTAGTTTATGATCACCTACTTGTAGGGATCTCTAGAGATTTAGGCAAGTTTGGTGGAGGTAATCAGGAAAGTTGACATAGCTATCCTATTATCCCGACTATAAAGGGACCATGGCATAAGGATCAACTAAATATTATTAAGGCCATTAAGGAGGTTGGAACCATCAAGGTATATATCATTGTTGATGAGGTTTGAGAATTTTCTATATATATTAGAAGTAGATGGGAATTCCGATTTTTTTCATAATCATTAGTGATGAAGTTTACAAAGAATTTTGCCATTTGAGTTCAGGGATTATGTTGATTAAAGCCATGGAATGGAGCTTGCAAAGACCATGTTTTCTACCAAAGTGAAAATTCTCAAATTCTCAAAGACACTGAGACAAAAGGCATCCCTTACATGTCTCTAGCATCTATCTTTTGGGGTTATTTTTTCCAAATTTGGGTATTCAGACCTCAATGCGAGTCCAAGGGATAAAGTTGCCATATCTGGAGATGGAAATGCTAAAGGTGTTTACAATGTTCTCTCTGGTAAAAAATATTTGTGTTTTATGACTAGCATTTGATCATGTACTCTTTGATCAATTGCTAACGTACTATCTTACATTAGATATGCAGTCGTGTTTGTAAAGAAAGATGATATGGGAAGGATACCATCAAGGTTGTGGATGACCCTATAACTCTAAACAAGATCCTAAATTTGGGGCTTCTTCCCAACACCTACTCCATTAATGAGCGTATAGCTCAATGAGAGAAGACAATTAGCAAGACTTTGGAGAATAGCTATATACCAGAGAAAGAGGCATTGAAACAAATTATAGGTTAGGATTTGCAATATCTTTCCTTCTTCCCTTGGCAAATTTAGACTTATGAGATGATGTATTTGAGGCTTTCTTCCAAAGCCTACTCCATTAATGAAATTGTATCTCAATGGGAGAAGAAAATTGGGAAGCTCTGCATAATACCTATATTCTAGAGGAAGAGCTGCTGAAAAAAAATGTAGATTAACATTTGGAATAGTTTTCCTTGTTCCCCTGACATTTCCAGACTTAATGAAGATCTAAAGAGATTTATGCATCTATTTGCTTCCATTATGTCTGCGTGTGTGTGTAATCAAACATTTTATCTATGCACATTAAAATGATTTTTTTGTTATTAATATATTTTTATTTTTATTTTATTAAAATAAATAAAAATTATTACAGACAAAGAAGAAAGTAGTAATAACCATTTTATGTTTTTAATAACCATTTTATGTTTTCAAAGAAAACATATATATTTTATTGCCTTTTATCAAAAAAAATTTTCATCATTTAGTAAGAATTTGTTTTTTATTGTATTAATAATAATGCTAAAAAATGTTTTGAGTGGACTCTCACTAAAAGGATCATATATATTTTTAGGTAAATTTAAAAGTAAAATAAAATAATATTATTTAAAAAATTGAAAATTAATCAATCTTTAATGTTTAAAGGTATAGTAATTTATATATACATTTGGTAAATATAAAAATAAACTAAATAAATTATCAAAACATTAATTATAAGGTCATTAAATTGTAATGGAAATGAAGTATATATATCTTTTTACAAACCTAAAATGTTTTTGGTTTTGGTTTTTTTAAATTATGGTGAATATGTAAATTGTCATTATGGCCAAACATGTCTCTTACAACTTAACGTAGGTTAATAAGAAAACAATCAGTGTTCCCAACCAATCTAGCACTTTCTAAACATCAAATGTTATTAATATAATGAACACTAACTAAATAGATATTGTGTGAAATCACATATTTACACGACTAAGTAGATGGACATTGTTTGAAATGACATATTTGCATTGATAGGTATTCTTATTTTTTAAATAAGATAAAGGGTGCAAAATTGTTTGATGGGAAAATATTCAATGATAATTTTTTCTTTTAATTTCAACTATTTAACTAGTGTAGATCCTTCTTAAGCACGAATTTAACATGATTCGAGAGGGAATAAATTTATTCAAGTGCAAATTTTGAAAAAACTTATCTCTCTCTCTTTCTCTCTCTCTCTCTATATATATATCAAACTGTAAAATACTAATACCACAAACCTTTTAACCACACACACACACACACACATATATATTACATAACATGTCCAATGAAACATTCTATCTATGCACATTAAAATGGTTTTTTTGTTATTAATATATTTTTAAGTATACATCAATATTATTTCATATTAAAATATTTTATTTATAACCCAAATTTTTTTTTTTTGTTATTATATATTTGTGCTCTTGGGTTTGCTTTGTTGGATATTTGTATGTATAAATAACATGATTTAAAATGATGAAATAACTTGATCATGTGTGAAAAACTTATGTATGCATATACAATTTGAGAACTGGCAATAAACAAGTGTACATGTGGATACAATGTGAGAAGTAATGTAATGAAAAGAGGACATGAAGGAAGTAATGTAATCAAAGGGTTGAATTTTTACAAATGTTCCAAAAATATATGACCAACCAATTTAGTCCAACACGTTTTTATTTTTTTCATATGACCCATTCATATGTGTCACGAACAAGTATGATATAATATTAAAATAAGACTTTTCTCAATTGTTTAAATTGGATGGCCTGCATGAGAGACAATTTTAATTCTTATTGATTTTCTTACCAACACTATAAATATGTACAAAAATATGATAGTTTCAAACATTCAACCAAATATTTTGTGCTTATCTAAGTCTATGAATTAAAAGTTTCATTGAGTTCTTAATTTGTTGAGTGTTTGAAAAAATGGCTACACTTTATGAGAGTTCTCACAACAACCTTCCCATTCGGGGTGAGTCTTTTCTTACGGTCAGGAATGTTCAAGAACTCACCAAGAAGTAGAAGGAAACAATACCAGAAAGGTATATCAGAAGTGATGAAGAAAGATTAGCACCAACTTCAATATTTGATCATTAACTCGACTTCTCCATCATTGGCATGGACAAGCTTTCAGAAGGATTGTAGAAAGGAGAGATTAAGAATATTTCCCAAGCTTGTGAGAATGGGGATTCTCCTGGGTATCATTTTAGTGATTTGATCTTTCTTGGTATCATGAATTGTTTGGGAATATATAAATAAATATATTGTGGTGGGCGTTTTGTAGGTTATGAATCACAATTTTCTAAACTTGTTAATAGATGGTATTAAAAGAGTTGGAAAGTAGTTCTTCCAGGTTCCTTTAGAAGAGAAACAAAAGTATGTAGTGAATCCAAGAGACATTGAAGGATTTGGCTAGAGGTTTTGTTGAAAAATGATAACAATGTAAATGATTAGTTATTTGGGTAAATTTATTTTTTACATTTGTCAGTTTTATAACTAAAAGAAGTTATGTAAAGTCAAAAGGCTTGTAAGAATGGAGAAACATTATTGATCAATAAGGTCTCCAATCCCTTGCCCATGGAGGTTTCCTTGACACGCTATCAGGATTTTAACACATAAAATTCTTGTGTTACACTGTGTATTTTCATTCAGTTTCCTAATTTGATTTCTTTCTTGATCAAATAATAATGGCTCTTTAACCAACAAATGGTATCAAAGCAGTGAGATATTGATAAAGTTTGTGGAGGACCACTATCCACCTGCAACCATCATGTAAGTCGGTCGATGAATTTGGAGTCACTAGAACAGAGTCGTAGAGGATTCATTTGAAGTAGCCACTATAGAGGGAAGCTCGTGTTATTGGTCTTTTTTTGTTTAAGACGCTAATACCATCTAACTATGATTAGCATTAAGATGCCAATACCACCTGATGATGATTGACATTGAGTTGCCAATACAAATCTTCATTTTCCATTCGTTGCATGAGTCCTCCTGTTGCCATCATGCAAAAGGAATTGGAGAGAAGAGGAATTCGTTTAAGTCGTCGTTGCTAGACAGAAAAAATCGAGGCCACCATTATTGTTGAAGTTCAATTCTTGTTGGATGACTGGAAGCTGCAGTAAGCAAAGGAAGCCATGTTGAGTGGTCATTCGAAGAGACTCTGCCCACAAATGGATTTTTGAGAACCACTGATTTATCTTTGCAGAGCCTACCATCATCGAGTAAATTTTTTGTGAAGATTTTTTTTTTCTTGTTGAAAAAAATAAAGAAGTTGTTGAAAGATTGATGTGGGATTTATCAAAATTTATTTGCTTGATTTTGAACAAGGGTTTGAGGTTTGTTGAAAATTTTGGAAATTTTTCTGGGCAATCTCACAATTTGTTTTTCAAATTTGTTGATAGAAAAATGGAGTAGGGTTTAAAGAATTGTATGAAGAAGCTTGAACAGGATGGAAATAAATTTTGGAAATTTATTTAAAAAAGAGGGGGAACATAATCAACCTTTTTTGAAATAAATCAAAGGAAATAAATTCAGAGAAACCCTAGTTGAAAGAAAAAAAGTGAAATCTTTGCAAATAAATAAACCCTAGAATGAAAATCTAGAAGGATAATTTATTAAACCCTATAGGAGGAAAATAGAAAAAATGAAGAATGCTAAATTTGAGGAGGAAAATTTCACCAAAAAGAACAATTTCACATTGTGGAAACTGAAAGTTAGGGATTTTTTGGTGCAACAAGGATTGAACAAAGCTTTAGACGGGGTTAAAAATGAAACCTGTTGGCATGACAGATTTGGATTGGTAGGACTTGGATGACCGAGCTCTTTATACCATCAGGGTATGCCTGATAGATGAAGTTCTCCTCAACATTGTTCAAGGAACCTCAACATCAGGTTTATGGGGAAACTGGAAACATTGTATATGAACAAATATTTAACTAACATAATTTATCTGAAAAGACAATTATATAGTCTTTGGATGAAGGAGGGTACAAAAGTTGCAGAACATTTATGTTTTTAATACACTTATTTGCCAATTATTAGATATGGAAGTTAAATTTTATGAAGAAGACAAAGCCATCACCTTGTTGTGTTCTCTGCTCAAGTCCTAGGACCACTTTGTAACTTCTATCAGTTTGAGCACAACTAAATCTTTGGAATTTGATATAGTTTTGGGAGCTCTACTATCTGAAGAAGTACAGAGGAAGTCCAACATTAAAACCTTGGAACCAAAAGCCATGATAGCCAGAGGTCGGTTAAAGGAAAGAGGGGAGAAATCAAGGAGTTCTTCCAGATCAAAATCAAAGGGAAAAAAGTGTAAAGCCAAATGATAGTACTGCAACAAAATTGGACACCTCAAGCAAACATGTTGGAAAAGGAAGGAGTCTCTTGAAAACGCAAAGAAGGAAGAAAATCAAGTTGAGTCAGGTATGATTGATGAAGTTTTGTCTATTGAATTGGGTATGGTAGATGAGGCTTTTCCTGTTTGTAATGTCTCTCAGAATTATGAAAAATTGTTTTTAGATTTTGGTGCTTCTCATCACATGAGCCTGCACAAAAATTTTGGTTCACTTCATATGAAGTTGTGAATGGTAGTTCTGCGTTTATGGGTAATAATGTATCTTGTCAGACTGTTGGGATGGGAAATATCAAAATTAAAATGTATGATGATACAATTAGAACATTAACTAATGTTAGACATGTACCCGAGAAATATGTGTTTAGTTTGAAAGATGTGACTAGTTTTGTAGGGAATGATGAATGGAGGGTACAAAAATGTAGAGCATCAAGTAATGGCAGACCTTTGCATGGATAGGCTATCAATGACAGTGTGTTATGCTCCCAAATTTGAAGAAGGGATCAATCTAGCTCCATAATTTATTAACGAAACTCATCCATTATTATTCATGAATTTCATCCATGCAGATTACATGAGACATTATTTCTCTCACAGGGTAGAGGGGAAGCACAGATTATAAGAATATGTTGGAATTATTGGTTAAAGAGTATTGTCATACTATCAGTTTTAGTTTGAGTAGTTGGTTGTTGTTATATGAATATGTTGGAAATAGGTTATGGGTTAGTTTGATTATGGTCATGTTGGATGTTAATTTGAGTGTTTAATTTTGTCTATAAGTTAGAAAATGAGAGTCAAATCTAAGGAGTGAGTCCCTAAAGATTAGAGGTTTCAATGCATATTTCGTTAAATATGCATTTTATTTTAGAAAAGTGTTTTCACATGAATTTAAAAAGAGTTGTATTTAATTACATATTAAATTTAATTGTTTAACATTTTTTATTAATATCTATAATTTTCCATGGGTTTTTCGATAGATGATGATTGGGTGCTCTATTAAGGCATTCCTTGATGTGAAGTTACCATTTCAATTCCCCGCCCTAATCAAGGTGATATTCGAGAGTGTTCAAGAACTCACCAAGAAGAAGGAAACATTACCAAAATGGTATATCAAAAGTGATGAATAAAGATTAGCACCAACTTCAATATTTGATCATAAACTTGACATTCCCATCATTGACATGGCCAAGATTTCAGAAGGATTACAAAGAGAAGAAGAGATTAAGAATATTGCTCAGGCTTTTGAAGAATGGGGATTCTTCCAGGTATCATTTTAGTTATTTGATATTTCTTGGTATCATGAAGTGTTTGGGAATATATAAATAAATATATTGTGGTGGGCATTTTGTAGGTTGTGAATCATGGTTTTCCAAACTCATTAATAGATGGTATTAAAAGAGTTGGAAAGGAGTTCTTCCAAGTTCATGTAGAAGAGAAACAAAAGTATGTAGTGAATCCAGGAGACACTGAAGGCTATGGCCAAAGGTTTTTTTGTGTCCGAAGAGAAAAAGTTGGATTGGGGTGACATGTTGGGTTTGGCAATGTTTCCTTCCAAACAATAGAGATTTGAACTAAACTCATTTTTTTTTTCATATACATCAATATTATGATTTAATGCAAGATTCATTGCATCTCTATGTTAATATCCATGGTATGGACTACTTTTATTAGGTTATTGAACTCTATATTTATATTTGAATTTTATTGACCTGATGGTTGAACAATTGCAGGAAGCAAAAATGTTAGATGTTCTGCAACATTCTTTTGGTTTCCCAACTCAATTTAATTTCCTAAATTAGTTTCTAAAAGTGTATGGTGTAGAAACATTGGTAACAATACACAATGTTTTGGTCTGTTATTGAATTTGATCAAACCTTGAGATTATTGTTCTTATTTCTTATCGGATAACACTTTTCTTATGAAAAGCCTTGAGAAAATAGTTGAATTAAAGTTCCCATATTTGGAGATGGAAATGCTAAAGGTGTTTACAATGTTCTCTCTGGTAAAAAATGTTTGCATTCTATGACTAGTATTTGATCATGTACTCTTTGATCAATTGTTAATGTACTATCCTACATTAGATATGCAATGATTTTTATAAAGAAGGATGATATGGGGCATATACCATCAAGGTAGTGGATGACCCTATAACTCTAAATAAGATCATGAATTTGAGGCTTCTTGTCAACACCTACTCCATTAATGAGCGTATAGCTTTGTGGGAGAGGAAAATTGGTAAGAAGTTGGAGAATAACTATATACCTGAGAAAGAGGTGTTGAAAAAAATTGCAAGTTGGGATTTGCAATATTCTTCCTTCTTTCCCTAACATTTTTAGACTTATGAGAACTTGTATTTGAGGCTTTCTACCAAAGCCTACTCCATTAATGAAATTGTATTTCTGTGGGAGAAGAAAATTGGCAAACTCTATAGAATACCTATATTCCAGAGGAAGAGGTGCTGAAAAAATTTGTAGGTTAACATTTGGAATATTTTTCCTTGTTCCCTTGGCATTTCCAGACTTAATGAAGATCTAAAAAGATTTATGCATCTATTTGCTTCCATTATAATATGGATATATATGATACTTATTATCCCTCATACACTAAAATTAAATTGTTTCATTTTTATTATTTTTATTATATTTATTCGTATTATGTTAATACTATATATACTATAACATGTGCAATGGAAAAGTTTATCTACGTACATTAAATGATTTTTCTTATTGTTTACATATTATTTTATTTTTATTTTTAATATAAATAAATACTTAAATTATTAACACACAAAGGAAAAAGTAGTAATAGCCTTATTTTTAGGTAGTATATTCCATTTTAATGTTTTGAGAAACATTATATATTTGATTTTCAATTATCCAAAAAAGATTGTAAAATGTAGTCAGAATTTTTTTGTTCTATTTATTAATAATAAATATGATTGACAAATGTTGGTTGAGTGACTCCATTAAAGAAGGATTCGTTTGTTACTTTTAGGTAAAAATTTAAAGTACAAATTACTAATTATATATCTAAAATTTGAAAATAATTAATTTTATGTTTTAAGGTAATATTATTTTTATATCATTCCTGTATATAAATTAAGGAACTAAATAAAAGAATCAAAACATTAATTATGATGGTCCACTAAATTGTAATAGAAATGCAGTATATATATCTTTTTACAGAAACATAAAATGTTTTTGGTTTTGGGTTTTTTAAATTATGGTGAATAGGCAAATTGTCATTATGGACAAACATGTATCTTATAACTTAATTTAGGTTAATGAGAAAAGAATCAATGTTCCCAACCAATCTAGCACTTTCTAAACATCAAAGGTTATTAATACAATGAACACTGGCTAAATATACAATGTGTAAAATCACATATCTACATGACTAAGTAGATGGACATTGTGCGAAATGACATATTTGCTTTGATAGGTATTCTTATTTTTTAAATAAGATGAAGGGTGCAAAATTGTTTGATGGGAAAATATTTAATGATAATTTTTTCTTTTAATTTCAACTATTTTACTCATGTAGATCCTTCTTATGAATCTAAAATGAGTCTAGAGGGATTAAATTTATTCAAGTGCAAATTTTGGAAAAAAATATCTCTCTCTCTCTCGACTATTGGTCTAAATTTACACTCTCTGTTCTTAAATTGGCATTTTGATATTGTTATATAAATTACTCTCTCTCTCTCTCTCTCTCTCTCTTCTCTCTCTCTCTCTCTCATCCTTCGGTCTATATCTATATATATATATATTATATTATATATATATATATACTCCCAGTATATATATAATATATATATATTATATATATATATAGCTATATGATATACTTATATAGGATATATATTATTATATAATATTATTTATATATAATTACATATATAATATATATATATGTCTATAATTGTGCATTTTGAATGTCATATAAAATACATAATTAAACTTGTTTATGTTAAAAAAATCTGTTGGATTTCAAACGCCAAAAAATAATAGTTTATATATATATTCTAACACTTACAAGACTTTTAACCCCACACACCACAACATACACAAGTATATTACCACTAACATGGTGCCAATGAGACTTTTTTAATATAATGCACTTAAATTGTATTTTTATTATTAATATATTTTTAAGTATACATCAATATTAGTTCATATTAAAAAATTATTTATAACCCAATTTTGTTTTTTGTTATTATGATTATGTGTGCTCCTAGGTTTATTTTGTTGGATATTTTTATGTATAAATAACATGATTTAAAATGATGAAATCACTTGATCATGTGTGAAAAGCTTATGTATGCATATAGAATTTGAGAAATGGCAATAAACAAGTGTACATGTGGATACAATGTGAGAAGTAATGTAATGAATGGAGGACATGAAGGAAGTAATGTAATGAAGGGGTTGAATTTTTTACAATGTTCTAGGAAAGGATACATTCAACCAATTAGGTCCAAACATGTTTTTCGTTTTTCATATGACTCATTCATATGTGTCATGAACGGGTATGATATAATATTAAAATAAGACTTTTCTCAATTGTTTAAACTTTGATGGCTTGCATGGAGGTTTCCTTGACACACTGTCAGGGTTTTTCCATGTAAAATCCATATGTTACATTCTGTGTTTTCATTCAATTTCCTAATGTATGCATATATAATTTGAGAACTAGAAATAAACAAGTGTACATGTGGATACAATGTGTGAGAAGCAATGTAATGAAAGGAGGACATGAAGGAAGTAATGTAATCAAAGGGTTGAATTTCACAAATGTTCTAGAAAGATATATCCAACCAATGTAGTCCAACATGTTTTTCCTTTTTTCATATGACCCATTCATGTGTCACAAACAGGTATGATATAATATTAAAATAAGACTTTTCTCAATTGTTTAAACTTGAATGGCCTGCATGAGAGACAATTTTAATTCTTATTGATTTTTTTACTAATGGAAGGTACAACAATGTAGAGCATCAAGTAATGACAAACCTTTGCATGGATAGGCTATCAATTGTAGTGTTTTATGCTCTCGAATTCAAAATAGAGATCGATCCAACTCAAAAACTTATTGATGAAACTCATTCATGGTTATTCAGAAATTTCATCCATGCAAATTACATGAAAAATTATTTCTCTCGTAGGGCATAGGGGAAGCATACATTATAAGAATATGTTGAATTGTTGGTTAAAGAGTATTGTCATACTGTCAAGTTTATTTTGAGTAGTTGGTTGTTGTTATATGAATATGTTGGAACTAGGTTATCGGTTAGTTTGATTATGGTCATGTTGGATATTAATTTGAGTGTTTAATGTTGTCAATTATAAGTTAGAAATTGAGAGTCAAATATAAGGAGTGACTATCTGAAGATTGGAGGTTTCATTGCATATTTCATTGAATATGTGTTTTATTTTAAAAAAGTGTTTGCACATGCAATTTAAAAATAGTTGCATTTAATTACATATTAAATTTAATTGTTTTACATTTTTTATTAATAATCCATGGGGTCTTCCATAAACGATGATTGAGTGATCTGTTAAGTCATTCCTTGATGTGAAGTCACCATTTCAATTCCCCTCACCAATCAAGGTGATATACGAGAGTGTTCAAGAAGGAAATAATACTAGAAAGTTACATCATAAGTATCGAAGAAAGATTAGTACCAACTTCAATATTTGATCATCAACTCGGCATCCCCATCATTGAGATGGCCAATATTTCAGAAGGATTTCAGAGTGAAGGAGAGATTAAGAAGATTGCCTTGGCTTATAAAGAATGGGGATTCTTCCAAGTATCATTTTAGTGATTTGATCTTTCTTGGTATCATGAAGTGTTTGGGAATATATAAATAAATATATTGTGGTGGGCGTTTTGTAGGTTGTATATATGGTATTAAAAGAGTTGGAAAGGAGTTATTCCAGTTTCCTTTGGAAGAGAAACAAAAGTATGTAGTGAATCGAGGAGACATTGAAGGCTATGGCTAGAGATTTTTCCTCTCTGAAGAGAAAAAGTTAGATTCGGGTGACTTGTTGGGTTTGACAATGTTTCCTTCCGAACAATATAGATTTGAACTAGACTCAATTTTTTTTGTGTACATCAATATTATGATTAATGAAAGAGTTATTGTATCTCTCTGTCAATATCCATGGTATGGACTAATTTTCTTAGGTTATTGAATGCTATATTTATATTTCAATTTTATTGACCTAATGGTTGAACAATTATAAGAAGCAACAATGTCAGGTGTTCTGCAACATACTTTTGGTTTATCAACTCAATTTAATTTCCTAAATCTATTTCTAAACATGTTAGGTGTAGAAACATTGGTAACAATACACACACTTAATGTTCTGGTTTGCTATTCAATTTGATCAAGACTTGAGATTCTTGTTCTTATTTATTATTAGATAGCACGTTTCTTATGAAAAAACTTGAAAAATAGCTAAATTAAAACCTCTTGGTTGATTTGATAAGAAATATGGCATACTTCTTAAGCCAGTTATCCCTCGCTTAGTATAATATGCTCAAGTATCCACCATCTAAGTTGGCTGCTACTACAATATATTTCCCTCAATGTGTCATCTATAAGTGTGCACCATGGAACAAATATCTTCAATTTTATACAAGTTACAATGAAGAGCAACTCAAGTAAGTAATTTCATATGGTGATGCATTTCTTTGGAAATAGGGCTTTTGCAACTTGTTTTTATTACTTACCTATTCTTTTTTCAATGTTCAACGAATGTGCCTATTTGAAGGCCAATGTGCGCAAAAGTTCAAAGAGCACATTACTAGCTCTTTATACTAAGCTTTCAAGTAGAAGATTCAGTTGTGTAGAAATTAAGCCACCTACCACCATGCCCAAGTGATTATAGATTAGATTAGATTTTTTTGGGTTCTTCTTGTCGTTCCGTTGATTATGATTTTCGATGCTTTGTTCCATATCTAAGTTTTGATCCTACCTCATTTGAGTACAATTCAAATTTAAACAAAGGAGGTAGCTGATTTTTGTAGAATGAGTCCTAAAGTTTGCTTCCTTGAGGAAAATTCTGTAATTGAAGGCTAATTATATTTTAATTATTAGGTTTGAAATTTTGTAATTGAAGTACAATTATATTTCAATTATTGGGTTTAAAATTCTGTAATTGAAGTCCAATTATATTTCAATTATTTAGTAAAAAAGAAACGTAACATATGATAAAAATGACACATTCGTACAAAAACAATATTGCATAAAAAATTTACTTCTTTCTTCTATGTTACTCTTCCGATGCTATCACCTTATGACGTTTCCTTTGCAACATATGATGCAATTGATGCAAAGGACTAACATATTCATCTAAAT
>APFE031680951.1:9899-53262 GCA_000404065.3 Pinus taeda
ATAAGATCAAAATAGATAGAAATGCTACTTTATTAATATCAAACCCTTAAGGTAGGGAAACACCATACATTCACTCCTTAAGGAAGGAGAACACTCCACAAGCCATATGCCTATTCATACAATAATCCTTGACACCTCTCAATGTGGAGTCTCTAGCCTCTATATAGGCCTCATACATACAATACCATGGTTCATTACCATGGTTCCCTCAATATCATCTATCTAATACCATGGACCCATTACATTATTACTAAATACTTGTGGTCCCTTATATGATACGGGTTAACCACCTTATTTATTACTATGGCCCATCCCATTATTAGATTATTCCCTTGGGTACCTCCCTTTGTACCCCATTTTATCCCCTCTAGGTATATAACATGATAATTGAATGATGACATCCTTAGTTCACCAATTTCTGGAACACAAGTTATATCCAACTGAATGGTCTATGCATCTTTCTTGTTCCATTGAGTATTGATCTTATTGGCCATGGATAATGGCATGACATTAACCGATGCACTGGAATAAACCAAGAAATTATGTACATTGAAGTTAAATATTTCAAACATTAACAAGAACAATGGGTAGAGTGTGTTTGCCTCCAAGTAGAGTGCATTAAGCACAGATGTGAGAGCGTCAGGAGACTTATTAGATCCCTTGTTTAACAAGGTGGAATTACCAATAGAAGTTTGTCCAAGTGCTCATTGAAGGATGTCCCGCTGGCTCATGATATTTGTAAGTTCAAACAGGGAGATATTTGCAAGAACATTCTTCATATCTTCTACAATGTTGTAATCTAGTGTGGGAAGACTAACCAAGGTGTACATGGATGGAACTGGGTTTATGGTTTATGGTGGAATGGTTTTGTCTTTTGCTACTAGCGGAAACACTTTCTATCGGAATTGTTTTCCCAGAATTGCTCTGAGTGTTCTGCATTGAGTCAGACGGAGGACATAGATTTCTTAACAAATTTTTGTTGAGTTTCTGTTTTGGCACCTCAATCACAATGATTAGCCCTTGACTTCTCAAGCTGTATCAATTGCTGTGCTTCTTGTCCAGACCATCACTCAAAGGTTCCTTATCATCAATACTTTTTTGGGTTGTGAGAACACAATTATACATGTTTACTGCATGCCTAGCACTTGGAGCTTCATCAGCTGCAAAATATTCTTCCTCCTCTTCATTGGGGTTAGCCTATTCCTTAACCATGATTGTGTTTACAACTTGTGAAACTATTCTTCTTGCGATCTTGTTCCATTGTGGGCACGTATTTTCTGAATTATGCTCATTATGAAAGGGAAAATACAAATTTGTTTCAATTTTTTCAATGTTTAGCACCAAATTAGAACTCTGCGCATATTTTGCCAGCTAATTGTTACTACTGTCGGAAGCTGTATTCCTTCTCATCATGTACTTGGGGGGCCTATTGCTCACAATAGTATTTCTTGTGCTTTGTTTAAGTTCAACCATTTCAGTGGTAAGGGACTTGACGAGATGAGTAAGGCTTTCAAGATCATTCAGTTCCTTTTCCTTAGCCTTGATCACAGAGGCATGAGACCTGTTACTTGTGTCCTTGGATTCCTTTAGGGGTTCATCATCTGTGATGACTCTAATAGACTCTTCGTAGTTTTCTATTAATGTTGGTTTCATAGTTCTCTTTACAAACTGCACAATACTTGTTGGCAAGGTAGAAGTTTAGTGGTCAATGGTGATGGAGTCATGAGGTTTTGTGTCGTCTAAAAACTTGTTCAAGATGTGGTTGAACCTCTAATTGAAATCTTTAACCTTTTGCTTCTGCTCCATCTTAATACTACCGAACTCCTTTAATAACATGGAAGGGGTCTTTTCTTCAGCAAACTTCTCAAGAAAAATTCTTTTGAATGCCCTCCAATTTCGGATGGAGTTTGGAGGAAGGTTGTGGTACCATATAACTACTCTACCATCTAAGGTACATGGGAAAAGTATGAATTCAACATCGTTGTAATGCACCTCAAGTGTTTGTAGATGTAGGTGGAAGTTGTCTAAGTGATCTTCAACCTTTAATGTCTTGTCAGGGTCATATTCTATCAAGAACTTCTCCGCGTGTCTCGACACCTTGTGTAAGGCACTCGAAAGTGCTAGTGGGCCCTGAGTCATCCAATCTAGTTTTTTCTCTACCTTGTATTCTTCTTTGTTGTCCTCCCATTCCTATTCTTAATCTGATGGTCATCCTCTTCTTCATTTCCTTCCTCTCCGCCCCCTCTGTTGGAATTTGAATCTGAGAGCAAAGGTTTGCCTCCTTCTCCTCCTTGAAAGAGTGGAGGTTCCTCTCCCCTTTCCAAAACTTCTGCTAGTTCTTCAAGAGTGGCAAGGATTGCTTCTTCAACAAACAATACCACTACTAATGTGGGGGTGGTCTTTTTATTCTTTTGATAATATGGAAAAAAGATTACTCCCGAAATCAATCCAACAACTTTTTCAAATTAATGAGTTATGGGGCAGATGACCCGAAGTTGATGGTACGAGATTTCACGTTTAGGCCTGGGCGGTGAAGAGTTACCAACTTTAGAATTACAAGTAGGGGAGAGGTAGTGAATATTATTTCCTTGACCACAAGATGGATTAGTGGGGTAGGCGGTACAATAAACCATAAAATACTTGCTTCCCTCCTAGCACCAGGAATGTTGACGGTACTGGACTCACCAACATTCTGGGGATCTCTCCAATATGAAGTCCTAATCAGACCTCACACCATTTGGTGTAGGAGTTCCATTTGGTATAAACTCCTAGTTTCCAAATACTTAAAATATTTTCTATGGATTTAGATATCATCACAAGAGAGTGATCCAATGTTGTCTTTGAAAAGCAAGGTGAGTGCGCCTCATGAGTGTGTAGCACAATTGCGTCTAGGTTCTCTTATTGCAAAAGGGGAAGAAAAGTGAGCCTCTAAGTGATAGGTAATAATACCAACCAGGAAGAGACACACATGAAACAAAAGGACATGTCCAAGATCTAATGGAATAGTCCATAGTGGATGTGACAATCGTTACAACCAATGAAAAAGGGAAGATTCGTCTAACATCAAGTGGAATAGTCCACAACGGATGTGACGATCGTTATAAACAATAAGAAAATAAAGGTATATATAGTATCTCACAAAATATTCCACAAGGATGAGACAACAGTGACAACCATTACAACACATTCCCAACAAGATAAGCACTAAAATAACTGAAATAGTTCAACTATCTTAGTACATGTGAAAGAAAACATGAAATACAAATGTTCACTGAATAGTCTTACAAACATACATAAGTTATGCATGAAGAATATGCCGGCCTTAAAAGGCTTCTCTAATTAAGCACAAGTTCCAAGTCACATATTTACATCGTACATCACTATCGCCAGTACTGTGACATTTGAGCCACTCCTTTCTCCTCAAAGAACTAGCTCATCTCTCTAATGCCTTGCGGAAGGAGCCAAGGTGAAAAGTATTTTTCTCATACAATGAGGGGGTATATATAACCAAAGGGTGATGCTTACCCCTTATGAATCTTTGACTACCCTCATGACTGTTCAACTTCTTATGGGTTTCCAACTTACATGAATCTTCATATAATTTAATGTGTGTTCATCGGACTTCAACTTTAAAATACATTTGATTTACAATAAGCATTGCCCATAATAGTGATGTGGCATATGACAACTCATGATATGACTTGACATGACACTGTTGACATGGACTGACTTGATGATGTAGCAATGCCAAGTTGCTATTGCTGCTAAGTGATGGATGTGTTCTTGTATATGCTTTCTCTTCTCCTCCACATAGCTTGATGATGGGAGGTATTTAATGATATTCGATCTTGGAAGGTGGTTGCAAACTTGTGTTCCTTTTTATTGATCTTGGTAGGTCCATTCCTTTCTTAAACTACAAGTGAGTCTTTAGGCATGCTTTCTCCATCTTCTCCTTCTTGATCATCTCAATATGATTTGACAGTGTACCTATTCCTGCAATTCACTCATGACAGGACAACATCAATACGAAAACTCCCTATCCTAAGATGATGCATTATTATCCATGAACTAAGCCTGAGACAGATGAAAAGCTCGGAGAGGGCCCAATATCTATGCATTGTGTTGTTCTAGGTGACTGGTAGAGAGTTTGATCACTGAGACTGCACAGAGCACAACTTAGGCTTGACTAAGGAACGCTTGAGCATAATCCTCACTGAAGAGAGCAATTGCATAGTGGCCACTGGGAGTCATGATTACTTAGTTCAGGAAGAAAGTGGTTGATGTAGGATGGCACCCTATGAGACATATCTGCACAATTCTCAGAGGCAAATGGGGCTAGGAAGCAGAGAGACCTGGAGGAAAAATTCACACAGTTCTTGAGGTAAGTGAGCTCTAGCTGAGGGAGGACACTGGAGGACACCTATGCGCATTTATGGAGGCTAATGGAGGCTGGATTCTCTTTGTATTATGGGGTTCCAATAGGCAAGGTGAAAAAATTGAGAACCGAAAGTGTGAAGTGTGTAGTTCAAGTCAGACTGGGAGGAACTAATACACAATTCTGGGGGTCAAGGAAGGATTCTGAGCTCAGGAATTGTATAGTGTAACTGCCCTGGAGGACAGTGACTACTCACTACAAAATTCTAGGTAGCAAGGTCACATCGCTAAAGGTTGAGATTGTGTAGTACATATTTAAGTCTAGGTGTGGTGAAGTTGAGTTGCCCGGTTGGGAAGATTTTCAGAAAAATGGCTAAGTGTGGGAGTTGGACTTGTGATGAACTTGAACTTGTGATCATACACTTAGCATACTTGATAGAACAACATAGACCACCAGAACAACAAAAAAGAATTTACTTCAGTGTATCTCTCTCATAACAAGAAGCGACAAGTGCGACACTTGAAATAGATGTTAGGATGACCGTGACGACACTTGTGTGACAATGTCCAAAATTTTGTGTATGAGTGCGACAATTTTTTACATATCTAGGACAAACTGTATACACAAATACCAACCTTCGAAATTGCCAGATAAGGTTTGCAAACATGGAAAAATAGTCAAACATGCTAAAAGATGACAACTGATCCAACAAGAAAATAGGGTCAAAGGACTCTAGGAAAGCTCATGAAATGAGCTTAGGTGTTCGCAAAAATCAAGGGAAAGACCAAGGAAGGATCTGAAATTTGAGTGCAAGCCAAAATTTCGGAGGGTGTTACAGCCGCTACAATAGACAAGGAAGGAGAAAAGAAGTTGAATCAAGAAGGAAGGAAAATAAAATTTTGGTCAAGGTTTGCCCTATTTTTCTCTCACACATGTGAAGTTTTTGAGTTTTTGTATGGCCCAAAGTTTCATACCTACTGCAGGCTTGAAATATTGAAGTTGGGGGCTGAAATTTTGAGTTTGGTGTAGTTCTAGAAGGGTTTTATTCCTATTGACTTGGTTGGATTTTGGCCTAATTGGAAGGGCTAGCTCAGTTCTAGAGGAGGATTTGGTGTTGAGGTTTGGGTCTTTGTTTTATCATTTGATGAAGATTCTATAAGAAGAGAAAAGATTTTTTGGGTTTTCCCCTTGGATGGGTTTTTCCTTAGCTTGGAGCTCAATTTCTGTGTCCATTATCTTTATTATTTATGCACTTGATAATTTTTTGATGAAGAAGATACAATAAATAAACACAATAAGATAAATAAAACTCACAAGCAATTGTTAAGGTTAAGGATAAATTAAATTAATAGTCAGCCTACTGCATTATCCAACACTAACTACCTTTAATGTCAACAAAAGCACTCTTTGACATCAATGCAAACATTTTTCTAACAATATCCACCTTTTTCATTGACAAAAACAATAAAAAACGTTTTGGTCATTGATGGAAACAATATTTAAATATGGAAACACCACCCTCTTATTTTTTACTTAATTATTCACTGTCCCCCTTTATTTTTGAGAAGCTCCTCTCCCCTATTAAGAACCACAAAACTTATTATATCAACTTTTTCTCATACTCCCCCTTTTATATCAACGATAAAGATTTTAGATACCCCCCTAAAACTAATATTCCCCTATGATTATGTTATTCCCATCAACCTATCAGCTCCTCTCTTGATACATGTTGTTCAACTATACCATTTTTTGATTTACATAGCTACCTTCCTTCTAATTGAGAAGATCTAGTTGATAGAGAAGAGATAAATTTCTCCCAATCTCTACCTTAAAAACTCAAATTGTTCTCGTACTAGGTGTTTGGTGAAGATACCAATAACCTTCTATTTTGTGAGAACATGCACTATTTTCAAAACTTGATTTGCAACCTATTCTCTAAAAAATTGGCACTTTATGGGAATATGATTTGTATTTGAATGTAGAACATGATTCTTAGATATGTTGATAGCGCTTGAGTTATCACAGACAATGGGAATAGGATCTGCATAAGTTACCTTCATATCTGTTGTAGCAACTACAACCACCCTCCAAAATTTTGCCTATGCTTCGTTTTGGAGACTCCCTCCTAAAATCCCAGTGGCTTATCTCGCACTAGCTGAGGTACTTGTGATTTCATTGTGATTTATATTTTGCATTTGGGCTTGTGTATTATCACTTGGTTTACTGTCTAACCCATAAGACGATCTCTTGAATTGGTTTCAACCCAGTTCCAGGCTTGCTTTAGTGAACTTCACAATCCTTGAGGGAAATCAACCTTTCTCTTGGGAATTGCGCAATCCAAGTTGTAGTGAGCTTTCAGATCTAAAATTTCCCAAAACCAGCTAACATCCAACCTTCAGATAGGAAATTTCATAGATCCTAAGAGGCAACCTAGAGCCACTCAACCCAAAAATTGTGCAGGACCTACTGTGCTCAGAAATTGCTTAGTGCATGAACCAAAGAGTTGCTCGGTGCTTCCCAGAACTACAAAATCTTCCGAGAAATGCGTGGAATTTTTCCTGAAAAGAAAGAAGCTAAAGGGAAAATGACATCCCTAGAAGTAGGTATCTATTATTAGTTTCTTGATGGTGACACATTTCCATCTTTATAAGTTTCTGCCAAGTGGCGTTGTTGTCCTTGATCTCAAGAATATGCATCATGAATTCCATTTTTCTCAACTCTATGTAATGGATCCTCTAAATCTCACTTATACATTCAATCATCATGCTCTAGCTTCCCTATACCCGATCGGGTTGCGTGACGTGGAGAAGGAAGGAATGATGTATTGGCGGCGGTCGAAGCAGGCGAGTGCAGGAAGATATCAAGGCATTATTGCCACAGGTGAATGGTGCGGCGGGTTGGTAAGTGGAGCAGCATGGCAGGACGGTGGACGGGACAGGCGGGCAGAGACAAGGTGGAGAAATGATGGCGCAGGGATCTGGAATAGAACACAACGCCAAAACATAAAGAGGACAGGCATGCAGAGAAGCAGGTTAATGAAGCAAGGGTGGCGAGCTAGCCCGAGAGAGAAGGACCCCAGTGGAGACCGTCTTGGTTACGCAAAGCGGAGCCACAACGCCAAGGAGACGAATAGCCCTGCAAACCAAGTAGAAGGTGAGAGGAACCAGAGACGAAAGGAAAACATGGAAGCTGAGGGAAGCCGGGAAGCTCAGCGCTGGATGCGGAGCAGCGGAATGGAGGATGACTAGTGCAGGAAAGAAGAGGACAGAAAGGGGAAGCGGAAGATGGAGGACTGCACGCCACAGGGCATCCCTGTGTATGAAGTCTCGGAAGGGGAGAGTGAAGATATGATGGAGGGTCAGGAGAATTATGTGCAGGAGGTAAAGCGTAAGGGCCGGAACAAACCAACAACCGGGAGTGGCGAAGATGAAGGAGGGAGCCCGTCAAACGACGCAGGAAGGGGTAGGGGACGGAACAGGAGAGGGAGAGGCCGTAGGGGTAGAGGAGGCCAGAGAGGGCGAGATGTGGCGGCAGGTCGCAGCCGACGAGGACGGAAGTGTAGCCCCAGCAAGGATGAGGAAACTGAGACAGGGACGCGAGAAGGGACCCGACAGACCAGGCAGACCATAGGAAACAGAGTATGGATAGCAAAGAAGGAGTATAGGGAGAAATCAAATCCAAAAATCAAAAGAATCATTGAGCATTGGGAGGAAGAAGCCATCCAGGCCCAGTCAAAGGATGAGATGGAAGATTGGATTGACCTCCTGCCTGACCCAGGGCACACCAGAGGAAGAATGACGCTTTACAAACAGTCCCTAAATTTGTACTGGGTTATGAAAAGGCTCATGGCTAAAGCCATGAAACAGGTAGCAATGGAGATGGCCGAACTGTCTTAGGGTATCCTGAATTTGAAAAAAGAATTGAAGAACATAGTAATCACTTTGCTGATGAAAGATAAACGGCTGGAGGAACTGCAGCAGAAACTTGAGGCAAGCGGGGTGTTGGTCAAGAAGGAGGAAAAACAGCAAGAGAATCCAGAGGACCAGTAATCCAAGGCATGTCCATGATGAATTTAGGAACTGTCATTTTCTGTTTCTGTTTTAGCCATGCTTGACTCTTCTGTTTATATATATATGTAGTTGTATGTAGGTAGTAATAGGAATATAGATAAAGTGTATATGGCATGGAAAGACAAGCTTAAAACATTCTATTTTTGAGCAGCTGTGAAAAACTACCGGTGGTCAATAAACCCGGTTTCCCTCGGGGGAGGGTTGAGACCACCCTAGCTATGTAATGTTTCCTTTTTGATAATAGAATATGGCACCACTCAGCTTACAAAAAAAAAATCATGCTCTAGCTTCCCTAGGAGATCAAGGAGCCTTCAGAGAATTTATGTCGCTCTTCTGGGTGAGTTTTTCTTTTATCGTCTTTTGCTGCTTTTTCTGTCGCTTTTCTGGGTGATTTTTGCTTTTATCATCTTTTGCTACTTTTTCTATTTATTTTGTTCATTTAGCTTGTGAGAGTGTTGCTTCACTCAGTTTGTTTGATGACCACTGACATTTTAACTTTTAGAAGTGTTGTTTCAAGTTATAGATTTCCTTTCTCAAGTGTCCATGAGTTTTCCCATTTTTGCACCAATGGTCGCTGCTATGGAAACTCCCTTCACATCCTTCATTTTCCTTCAGTTTAATCGATTTCTCCACTTGTTTCACATCCATAAATCTACAATTAGTCAGATATTCACTCATCCTCACATCATCCTTTAGATATTCTTGTTTGCACACTCCCCATGGGCAGATCTGGGCTCCCCTTGCCTGGATCTCACACTTCACTAGATGCACCGAGAAATTTGGGAGTTCAAGACCTTTATATTAGCTTCTGTAATTGCATAGAGGTTTTCCTATCCTAGCTCCAACTGTGCACTGCATAGTCCCAGGACCCAGTCTCCTAGCTTGGCCACTGAGACTGTGTAATGCACATCTCTCCGAGGCCCTGGCCCAGACTGAAATACACATTACATGATTCCAGTAATCAAGCTTCCCCATTGAATACTAGGAATACACAATGTGCATTTCCCATAGTTAGTCAGTCACCCCTTTTAGTCAAAATTTCACAATTCCCCTCATCAGATGCCCTAGTTTCTACTTGATCATGCTATGAAGTTAGATTACAAGAGCTAATGTTTGCTTGCCATTAGTGTCCTTTTTGTCCCATAGGTACCACACTCATGAAATTTTTCTCTCCAGAAGTCATTGTACCATGGAAAAAAGAGAGCTTCTTCAAGAGAGACCACTGATAAAAATATTGGGGAAGCAGTTGAGAAAGCACCAGTTTACTTGCCAATATATGTGGACACTCAACTATTTATAGAAAACAAGTCAACACTAACACGATAGCAAGACCAACAACAATGGTAGAAGGCAACAATCTAGTACATGATAAGGGAAAGAGGAAATTGCTGACATCATAAAGGGAGAACAAAGCTGCAAAGTGAAAGCGGATTCAATCTTCATGCAGGTAGCTTTGGCAGCATAAGAAAAAGGAAGTAGAGGACACAGACAACAAAGTAGAGGAAGAGAGAAAATTAGAGCTTGCAAGTAGCAGAAGTAAGATTGCAGCAACAAGAACAAGAATCAAAGGAAGAATGGGAGTTGAGGAGGAAATAATAGGAAGAGGAGAAGAAACAAGAAGAAGAACAAAGGAAAGGTGCAATGACAGATCAAATAATGCCAATACAGGTTGATGAGTTGGAACAACCAAGAGCTGAGGAAGAGAGTGAACAGATGCAAAATTACACACAAGCTCACTGATGCTACACACAAGAACTAAGTTTGGTTAGAGATCAACATGATCATGGGGTAGATAGGGTGAGAGGCAACCATAAATGACTTGGAGCTGAGCATACATAACATGCAAAATTACATTGGTGGTCCCGTCATGGTCAACACCATGTTGCACATGCCTGAGAATGAGTTCGACACAGGTTCCAAGACCATATACTCAGATTCTATGGAGGTAAGAGTTTGCTATCAGAAGGACACCACCAAACAGTTTGGGGACACCATAGCATTGTACCAAGCTTGGTATCAGTTTGTCATCGAGGATCATCAAGTGGATGTTGTCGAGTTGGTCTTTCCCCAAACTTATGATTCATAGTTTTTTTTCTTGTTAGGCTGTCTCTAGCCTATTTCGTCTCACATGGGTATATGTGGAAAATGTATATTATTTATAAATACGTTGTAAGTGAAATTCCAAGTGTTATTAGTGGAATGTGAATAGTCACTATGTAATGTAATGAGTTATTTGTGAAGAAGTTGAAGAGTGACGAGGGTAGTCAAAGAGTCACAAAGGGGAATGTCAAGGGTCACCCCACCCTTGGTTATAAATGAAACCTCATAATGCATAGAATAGGCTTTTGGGAGCCAAGCTTTTGGCTAGGCTTAGGCTTAGAAAAGGCTTGGGAGTATTGTGATGAGCCTTGACTTCTCCACAACGTAGAGCGAGTATACTTCTTTGGAGGAGCAGGTAGTGTTGACTGTAATGTTCCACTATTGGGGCTAGTGGATGTTAATGATGTATGTATGGATGGAACTCTCACTTATAATAATACTAACTGAGCCAGCACACTTTCATGCATATGTTGTTATTGTAGTTGGAATATTCTAGTTTCTTTAGCACTGTATGTCGTTTAACTTACGCATTTGCTTATGAAATACTTTGTATGAAATTTTATGAATGTTGTTGAATGCATGTTGTTGGATTAACCATCACTTTGGTTTGTGGACTATTCCTTTTCTAGCTTGTGATGTCATTCCCCTGGTGTGTTCCTTTCAGGATGCATACTATTACATGCTTATAAGGGGCACACTCCCTTTTCCCCTCTGTGTGTTAGAACCCCCATGAATCTCGCTTGACTCACTGCAAGGTTAGACACTTGCTTTTGACCAAAGTCATCATACTTATCTCTACACGAAATCGCGGTCAAGGCACTACATTACCATCCACTGTTGGGACTCCTACTCCAAACGTTTTTGAGGTTTGGTTGGGACTTCTTACTGGGGAGATGCCCTCGAATGTTGGTGGGTCGAAAACCATCAATAATATCCTACAATGTTTTCTTCATCCACAAAATATGAGTGCAAGAAGATGTTGTTGGAATGTACTTTGCTTCATCTGTAGAAAGAGAGATTGATGTTTTCTTCTTGCTCAACCAAGCTATCAGGGACTCTCCTAGAAAGAAAGAACCTACACTTGTTCTTTTTCTTTCATATAGATTTATATTTCAATTTGCATCTATGTATGCTGTTAATAATAATTTTTTGTCTCCATGATACCATAATCCATAATCCACTATAGCTCTCAAATATCTGAGTATTATTTTTCCTTCTAGAAGATGACCTTATGTGGGGGGTAATTGAAATATTCCAACAACACAAGAAACTTACATAATATTTGGACCTAAATATATTAATATAAGAGCATACCAGTTATAGATTTTTACATTGTTTGATCTACCTCAGGTGACTCATAATCTTTGTTGAGTTTGCATCTAGTGACCATTGGAGTATTGACAAGTGTGCATTCCTCCATTCCAAATTTCTTTAGCCCTTCCTTAAGGTACTTTCCTATGGATATGAATATTCATTTCGCTGATTGTGTAACTTGTAAACCAAGGAAGTATGAACATTCACTAAGCATAGAAATTTCAAATTCACACTTCGTATCATTTCCAAACTTTTGACTAAATTCATTTGCATCAATATAAAAAATAATACCATTAACATAAACCAAAACAATGAATAAATTTTCAATTTCAGATTTGATATATAAGTTATTGTGAGGTGCTCCTCTTTTCAATCCACATTGTAGAAAATATTTATCTAATCTGGAGTACCATGCCTTGCATGCTTGATTAGGACCATATAATTCTTTTTTCAATCTACATACACAATTATAAAGTTTTGATAGTTGAGAAACTTTAGGCTATTCAATATAAACCTATTCATGAAGCTAACCATTCAAGAAAGCTAATTATACATCCATCTAATATATCTTGAACTTTTTTTGATTAGAAATGTTAATTTGGAAGCTCAGGACAAATTCCTTCCATGGGAAAATCTTCCTCGTCAAGGAAGGCCCCTTTTATCCCTTGGAAGAATTTAATTTGGTTAAAAAAAACATATTTTTAATATTGAAAACCACATGTGCATAAAAAGATAGGTCGCCCCTAAAAGGAAATTGGACACCCTTGGGTGGATATAAATACAAGTGAAGTGACCCTCATTTGGAGAAAATCATGAAGAATTCATCTTTTCTCTTCTTTGGTTTTGGCTTGCACAGGTCTGAAATTGGTTCGCGGGGAATTAGTTTGCACAAATCCGAAATTGGAGGGTCCGAGCTTGCACGTGTGGATTTGTTGGATAGTTGGCATTGTATGGATGGATAGTGGATGCAAGTGTGTTGGAATTGATGTCAACTGGGCTAGACTTGTTTGATATACTTGATCTGTTGAGCTCAAGAGGAGTCATATGGTTGCAACTATCTCTTGTAGATAATCATCATAGTAGTAGGCTTACTGGAAAAGCCATAAAAATATGATTATGGTGGTGTGGAGGCCAAAAATTTGGAGGAGATTCTGCCTTAATAAATTAAATTGTTAAGGATGAAATAAAATATCTATATGGCTCTCATATAGCTATTAAAAATATATAATATACTTTCACACATACACATATTTGGTTAGTTTATTTTTTTTAAAAAATAATTTCTGATTTTATAATTAATTTGGTTTCCCATGTGACAGGGCACTCATAAGAAATAATAAGAAAAAATTAATAATATATGTAATTTTTTTTATTTAAATTAAAGTAAAACATAACATTCCATATTATTAATGTCTTAAGCTATAATAATATATATAAATTTGCATTGGATGTATCTTACGATAAAAACAGTTTATCATTGTCTTTATGGTAAGTCATAATATAAAGTTTCCTTCTTTAATGCATTAATATTTTTCCTATGTTATTAGAAAATTAAATATCTTATCCCACACATATTGATTTCCAAACACTATTTCAATAATTGATTTATTGAACTATTGTAATGAGCCATAAGGATACTTTTGTCATTTGTTTCATATTATTCTTTAACTTTTCCATCATAATCTAGGCATAAGAAAGAAGTTTTCAAATTTGCTCGTTCTTATCTCCCCGATTTAATGCTAAATGGAATTTGTAGTATTTATTATTTATCTTTTAATACTTTTTTAAAATTAATCAAATTGACATTATCTTGGGACCTATACAATGTTTGATTGGATTCTTTTTTTTTAGTGTCCTTTTTGTAATAAATTTTAACCAATGTTATTAATTTTTTAATGCTATATTAGTTTTCATTATTTTTCAATATTTATTATTATAATTAAACAGAAAAATCAATATTTATTATTATAATTAAACAGAAAAATCTCTAAATTTTAGTGCGAATATATTTGAAAATTTCATCAACACGTTCAATAATCAAATAACGTTACATATAAATACATGTAGTGTTGTTTCAAGATAGGTAGAATATCTTGGACACACAATCATTTGGTTGAGAGAATATCTCAATCCCACACTAATATAGGAAACATTTAGATCTAAACAACTCCTAAGGAATAGGAACAAACACCTTTACATAGAAAGAATCACAACTGAAACAATTAGGAATTATATTTTTCAAGTTTCCCCCTTAATGACTACTTGTCTCGATCTCAATCTGCAAAGTCTAGTTGTGGTCCTAGTGTTTACAAACATGATAAAAGGAATATGCTCATGTCCATATAAAGGGACAACTATTTACCAGAATGCATGGGTACCAACCACTACAACTATCAGTCAACTAGGACGTTCTTCATGTACATGGCTAATTTAACCAATATCTGTGTTATCACGTAAGAAATCTAATGCCAAAATTTCTCATACTAGCTTGATGACAAAGGTCAGTGTTAGTCTAAGTTGATTTCGTTTTTTTCTTTAGAGTTTGAGTCTTAGGAGGTCATGAGTCAAGTATGCATTCTTATCTACCACTGGTCACCCTCATTCACCACCCATCTCATAGTCATGTGTTACTTTGTTATCTACCACAAAGCCTTTTAAGTAATTGCGTAGCGCATGTAACCTTTCTAAATTGTTTTCGCAGCGCATTTAATCTGTTTAGCAGTTTTGCAGCGCAAAAGCCCATTAGGTGTTTTCGCAGCGTGATACGTTATTAGGTGATTTCGCAGCGCATCATTCAAAATTTAAAATGACCGTGCTGCGAAATCAGAGATTCATGCATTCCGCAAAGAATCTTTCCCCAAATGTCAAATCCGTTAAGCAAATCTATGGCTGCGTCATTCTTTGTCAGTTCATGTACTCCATATATCACGTCCCACCACCCATCTCCATTATCACAACCATTAGATTCATTGATATACACGGAATACAAGTTCCAAGGAAAAGCCACCTATGCACAAGCTTTAATAATGATTGTAAGCCTTGCATGAGTAACAAATCTGCAAGATAGCAATTTTAAAAAACTATAAGCAGCAATATTTCAAATTGAAAAAACATTGTCATCAAGCGAGGCAGCCAATCAAGCGAGGCAGCAAATCAGGCGAGGCAGAGTTTAAAAAAAGGCAGAGTTTACAGTTTGAACAACGCTAGCATTCCCTGCTTACAGGTCATTGAAATTTCATGGAAGGATCAGTAGAAAAGAAAGAACACAGATTAGGCAAATGTATGAGAAATGAGCCTGAAGGTTTGGATATAACATTGAAGCAGAGATGTGGAGAAGGCATTTAAACAAGTTTGATGTTGGAACTTCTGTAAAAAGCTACAAGGGGGTCATGCACAAGTGATTAAAGAATTTGCATTGAACTTTACAGGATTAAATTCAAAGGTTGGTATGATGGAATTACAGGTCTCACCAGACATGATATCCACAGTCACAGAGATCCCTAGAGGGTAAGAAAATTGGTTCAAGAATTTCAAATTTGACATGAACCCATGCAAAGAGTTTTTAAAGAAGGAATTTGTTAACTCGGATTTGAGCAAGTTTGTTCCTAGGAGCTATGTCAAAGAGTCTTATGCACATTTTCTCACCTGTATTAAGAAATACCTGACTTGTGAAGGAAGATATAACAAGGTGTATTTCTACCATTTCAAACTTTTATTTCATTTTACAGGGAAGGCATCTATTGATATGCCTTTTTATTTATTCCGCAGTTTGAGTAAAAAGTGTGACAAGGTAAAATTGAGAAAAGAGGCTGGTGAAACTTCTTTGTTTCACCATGGCCTGATTAAGTTACTTGTCTTGCATGAACTTAAAAGGGTAGGCAGAGATTGGGATACATTCATATTCATGACTGGTTTCAAGAGCCAGACCGGTCTCAGCCCTCTAGCTACAAAAGATCTTTCAACAACAGGTCCTCAAGCAGAAACAAGAGCCAAGAGGTTTTCAAAGTTAAAGGCAAGGAAGCAAGTAAAGCAATCCACCAAGCCACTGATTATTCAGGATACACCCCAGCAGTCCCTTAAAGAGAAAATTCAGGATAAGAAAACTGCACATGAGCCAAGCACAAGCGAAGGAGTTCAAAGAAGAAGAACGAGAAGCTAGGTAGCAAAGGAAAAGGGTAAGTCAGTGGCTATTGAAGACAACCCTGTTTCAAAAGGAGATTTAAATGATTTATTGCAAGCAATTGACATTGAGGAGTCCCCACTAGTTCAAGATAACTTGATACAGTCAAGAAAAGAGAAGGCTAAGAAGATCAAAGCTTCAAAGAAAATTAAGTTTGAAGATCAACCTGAGCAATTTGTTTTCAAACCTAGGAGACCCATAACAAGGAAATTCAAACAGGTACAGGAGGTGTCGCCAAGAGAAGATGAAACAGGGGAGAAGATACAACTTCATTCAAGTAAGGGTAAAGGCAAGACAATTGCCGATCAAGAAGAAGGTAGTGTGGGAAATTTGAAAAAGAAATTGGAAGCTGCCAATTTTGAGATTGCCAGACTAAAGAAAGCTGCTAGGAATTTGCAGCTAAGGAGGCTTATTTTAATCAAATGCAGGCTCGATGGGAAGATCAAACTTTTAAAATCCTTGAAGTGGTTGACTTTAATGTTCAATTCCGTAGCTGGACTACTCCTGCAATAAAAGAAGCTCAATTCATCAGAAAGGTCAATATAAACCTCAGATATGGGATCAAAGTACTGAGAAAACAAGTTGAAGACTTAAAGACCCAATTGGACTAGCAGAAAGGATCTCCATAAAGAGGACCCACTTCAAGTAGGGAGTTATTTCAAAGTTTTGATAAATTTTGCTTGGTATAATTTTTCCAAACATTCCCATTCAATTTTTGAAGGTCTTGAGACAGTTGCAAGAATATTTTAACCAGCAAAGTGCTCAAATAGCAAAGTTCTGGGTTGAAACTGTGATTTTTGAAATAACTCAGCAGTTTCGTAGCGCACTACGAAACTGCTGAAGGTGATGACCAGAGCTCAGCAGTTTCATAGTGCGCTACGAAAGTGCTGAAGCTAAATATCCAATATTAATCAACCCGTTTTGAAACATAAGCGGGAAATTTTGAAGGGTGAATATATACAAGGCATCATCTGAAGCTGCAGTAATCAACCAGGTTAAGACAGGTGGAGAAATATGGATTTGGATCCAACTTTAAATTTTTGTCATTAAGTGAGCATCTTTATCATGGTTCAAATTATGTCAAGACAACTTAAAGGAGTTTTTGCTTTTAAAGGAGGTGGACAACACATCAAGGATGTGGCTATATGTCACATTTTGGAAAACCAAAGATGAAAGACCTGCTTCTGTGGATTTGAAAATTATAAGGACCGATGAGCAAGGGTAGTTTCCTATATTTCAGGACAATGGAGATGATGTGGCGTGGAAGACCAGCATGGAGCCTTAAACATCCATCACAGCCAAACTGAAAAGGGAACTAGATGTCAAGGAACGAGAACCATTGTAACCAAGGCTATTATTAACATAACATGATGTTAGAATCCTACTTGATTTAGATCTCTGAAAAGTCTAGTTGAATTTTGTTACATTTAATAGGAAGTTAAAAGTTGAATAGGTGTCAATAGAAGTAGATTTCGAATTCCCCTCATGCTTGAGGAGGAATCTCAATCAGGTATAAGAGCTCTATAAATAAGAGAAAGAGCAATGTACAAAGGGTTGGAAATTTTATGAAAAAACTCTGATATTTGGCTTATGTAATACTCTATTTTGGTAATACAAGTTTGGCTTTGCTTCTCAGGATTCATGAGGGATTTGATGTTCAGAATGTGTGGTATTGTTCTTTTCCTAATATTTGTAGTGGTATGAATGTGTAATCACTTAGAATTCACTTAAGGTGCTGTAACTTCCTGTATACATTCATAGACTGTGTGGTCTTATTTGAGTTGGTATGTTCTGAATATGTTAAATGATGAATGCCCTGACTTCTATGTAAGGTTGCAACCATTGTCTTAATGAAATGATGTTGACCCCATAAACCCAATGGATAGATTTTAATTGTGTTTCCACCATTCATATTTTATATTCGTTTCACAAGAGTTAGCCATCTTAATTACAATTGAAAAAATCATTAACCCTTTTGAGAGAGCCCTCTCAGGTTGAAGAGGCTAAGCTTCAGCCTAAAGTAGGTTTGAAATAGTTACTTGAAGTCTTCCTGGTCAGCAGCCTTCCAGGGTCTGGTTTTGAGATAACAATCTGCATACTTGTACTTGTACCTGTAAGTCACCCTCTATAATTGTCATTATGAGTTTTCTCGGATTACCCATAACCATGCTTTGGGTTTTATCAGTTTACCCTAAACCATGCCGAGGGTTATGTCGGTTGACCCTAATGTTAAAATTTCTGTTTTCCCACCCCGGTTTTCAGTTTCTCCTTATTTCTCCCATGTAGTTAAATGCCCTTTCCCATAACCATACATTCAACAAGATGGAAAAAATAAATTTTGCTGAAAACATAAATTCTGGAAAATTTATAGAATGCTGAAAATTGCAGAAATAAAAATCAGCAGTAATAAACAGCCATTAAAACACATTAAAACACTGATATTTTTGGTCAACGTGACCCTGGAAAAACCCCCTACAACTCTTGGGGAAAACCAGTTTGAGAGCTCTTTTTTATTTCTGAAAAATGTCTTTTTACAGCAAGAAAATTTTAGCAAAAATTACAGCAAAATAAATTCTTTTTCAGCAAGCAAACTTATCCGTTTTCAGCCCAACGGACCACCTGGAAACTTCTCAGTTTTCAGCAAAAAAATTAGGTTTTTCTGCTTGTTCTTGCTGCTGTTCTGCTTGTCTTTTTGCTGTTCTGATTTTGCTGAAGAGCTGCCTGGTATGTGTGCCAAACTGCTGCCTCTTTCTCCTTCTTGTCCAGAAATCTCCCTTGCTCTCTTGCTCTCCTTCTCCCAATCTGCTCATGAAAGAATGAATGATCTTTTCCTCCTTTTCCTCCTTTAATATAACTCCAAGTGACTTTTGGGTGATCCAAGTGACTTTTGGGTGATCTCTAAATCCAATGGCTGAAATAGATTTAGATCAATGGCTGAGATTAAATGCACATTTAAATCTCACTTTCTATTTTTTAATTCACCCACTTTAATAAAGACCCACTTAGTCATTTATTTCCAAAGTCACTTTTTCCTTTCTAATTTTTCATTGACTTTATAAAAGTCACTTTAAAATTAGACTTAGTAACTTTATCACTTAAAGTCACTTTTAAATTAGATTTTAACTTTATAAAAATTATAAAGTCACTTTAGGAGAAAAATTAAAATCTTTTGGACACTTTTCCCTAGGCCAAAGATCAAAGCCTAAGGGAACCACCTGTCCTCCGGTACCAAATTTCAACATGGAGTTAAAGGGGCACACCTAAACCCTACATAGAGCATGGGAAAAACTCACATTATCTTCCTTATGTTCACTTTTCCAATTTAACTTTGAATATTTGGATCTCGAAGATTGTGTTACATTTGGCATCTTGGGAGGTGATTAATAACTATGTAAAGGTAGGATTAATTAAATAAATGTTTGGGTTACCCCAAGAAATGATGTGACTTAGGAATTGAATAGGTATGGCCTCGTGGTATAACTATTTGAGAACTTAATGTAATTGATCCTTTTCACTCTTTGAGTCTGGCTTTTGTAGTATTTGGTTAGTGTGTAGAATCTAGAGTTCTTGAGAGTTGGCTCTATAATGTAATAAGGCTCGAGAGTAGTGGTCTTTGGTTTTAATACAAAACTATAAAATTAGTTGTTGTTTTGTTGAGTATTGAATATTTTTTTTTTGGTTCGTGCTGGGTGTGTGTTATGGTGCTTATATTGTGTAATTTTAATTTATAGGATTTGTGATTGCATTAAATGGTATCAAAGGAGGATTTTAGTTCCTGTGTTTAGAGTTCTTCCAGCGTTATGGTGGTTTCCTTTTGCATTGGTGAAGGCGATTTCAACAGTTGGACATTGTTGAAGAAAGTGACTGGTGGAGGATAGTTCTAGTGAAGGTGAATTTTATGAATGGTAATTGGAGTGAGAATGACTAGGTAAGTCAAAGCAATGACATCATGAAGAGGTGCAAGAAATTAAGAAATTGAAGACATATGAAGAAGACTAGAAGAATTACAGGCTAGACAACCAACATATGCTAATGAACAATCAAAACCCAAGGTTGAAGCAACATAAAAAAAGAATGGCGGATAACAAAATGACCTAAGAGCACAATTGATTAGACTCCTAATAGATAGAGCTAATGCCAAAATTGAAATTTGTAATTTTGATGGTAGTCTTAAGTTTGAGACTCTAATTGACTGGTTAAGTGAAATTGAGAAGTACTTTGAATTTGAGAAAATAAAGGATCCAAATAATGCTAGATTTGTGTTGACAAAGTTGAAAGGTCATGTTGTAGTATGTGGTGGGAATCCTTGTAAAATGATGAGATTAATAATCAGAAAGAATGATTAAAGAAAAGTCTTCTACTTGTTCAGTATTAGCAAGTGTTGTATAGACATGCTCAAAATATAAGACAAAGGGACGCATATGTTAGAGAGTAATTTGAAGAGTCTTCCAAGATCTCCATAAAATTAGGCATCAAGGAACTAAAATTTCAAAGTTTGGCAAAACATGTTAATGGTTTAAGGTTTCAGATTCAAAGATGAAATGAGCACTCATTATTTTCATATCGTTGATGAAGCATACTAGATTGCATTGAAAGTGGAAGAGAAATTGGTTTGAATGAAACAAAGTTGTAGAGGAAGAGGCCCTAGATATAGAGGAAAAATAAATGTTGTATGAGTTTAGTCAAGCCAACACTAGAAAAGACGATGAAGCAAGTAGTAGTTAGAGTTCTTGAGGAGATAGAAATGCTAAAAGAGGTAGAGGATATGACAAGGTAGAGGCACATTATTATGTTCTAAAAATATGGAGTGCAAGGACCCAAGGCATTAGAATGTCCATGGAATTAGAATGAAGGTAGAAAAGGAGAGGCAAGGACACATGTGACACAAGCAAATGAATCATTAGTTGTTGGTGATAATGTTGCAAAGATACAACAAGGGCAAGGAGAAAACCTCATGTTTTGAAGGATTCTACTCAAGCTTGAGAAGAAGATTGTTGAAGAACTTGACCAAAGAAGAGTTTTAAGACAAAGTGAAAAATCCAAGATAAACATTTTGACCTAATTAATAATGGTAGGAGGATTGAAAACTTAGTCTCCAAAGTAGTTATTGAGGATTTGAAATCGTAATGCATTCCTCATCCTAGTGCATATAGGGGCGTCATGGATGTAGAAGGGTCATGAATTTACTTGGCTAGGGCAATGCACATTTAATTTCCAAATGGGTGATTACAAAGACTAGGTACTCTATGATGTTGTTGAAATGGTTGCTTACCATGTGTTACTTTGTAGGCCTTTATAGTGATTAATAATAATATGATCAATTATAGGTTTCCATTGCCTAGGATGACTTCATATATTGTTTGAGTGGAGCAAATTATTTGCAAGATAGATTTGAAAAGAGGATATCATCAATTAGGATAATGAGAAGAGATGAATGAAAAACAACATTTAAAACAAAGAATGCTTATATGAGTGTCTGGTTATGGCTTTTGGTTTAACTAATACACCTAACACATTAACGAGACTAATGAATGGAGTTTTGAAACCTTTTCTTGGAACTCTTGTTGTTGTGTATTTTGTTGATATTTTTGATCCTTATAGGGTATAGAGAAGAGCATTTGTTTCACTTAGATAAAATGTTAGAAAGATTGAAGAGGAAAGGTTGTTGATCAACTTGAATAATTATTCTTTTTAATAGGAAGAGTTGGTTTATCAAGGTTTTTGGTTTAACACAAGAAAGATAGAAAATGGATGTCAAATGGCCTATTCCTAAGTGCTCTTCTGATGTTAGAAGTTTTCATGGCTTGGTAGGTTCATTTATAAAGTTCCTCTGTGACTTTATAGGGATTTGTGCACCACTAACTAAATGCGTGAAAAAGGGAGTTTTTCAAAGGACAACAATTGCAGAGAAGAGATATGAAATATTGAAGAAGAAAGCGATTGAACAACTAGTGCTAGCGCTTCCTTTCACTAAGGTGTTTCAAGTTCATTATGATGTAAGTGGTTTAATAATTGGAGCAATTTTAAGTCAGTAAGGTAAGTCTATAGTATTATTTAGGGAAAAAAATAAATGAAGCTAAAAGGAAGAACTTTGTTTATGATAAAAAATCATATGCAATCTTTCAAGCTTTTGAAGAAATGGGGCCACTACATATCTGTTAGACACATGAAAATGGAAGAGATAGATTAATAAGCATGCAATGCATTTCATTATAATGATGCACATATAAGTATGGTATTTTGACCCTTGGATTCGTCTTCCAACTTCCAAGAGGTCTTTTAGACTCTTGACACCTATTCATATTCCCTTGAGATTCTTCATATTCCTTCTCAAGTGAATATGACAACTTACCATAACCCTTCAAAGATTAGGTTTCTAACATTCTATTGATTTTTGTAACTATGGTCGGTCTTCATAATGCATATTTTGGCCTTAATGTATTTGTAAGCATGTCCTTCATGCTAGAGACAAAAAGAAAATTATTAAGACATGTTCTTCATGTCTGCCGAAAAAGGAAGAAATTTGAAATTGTAAAAATTGAATTTTTAGGCTCCAAAATGATGAAGTTGGCCTCCTCCTAGTCAAGTCGGCCTAGCTTCTAAAAGGCATCTATTCAGCTCCTCAAGAAGCATATATATAAGTGGCTCGACCTCCTCTCATTGGGCAGTTCACACATCACACATATCTTTTGTTTAGCCATGCGAAAGGGATATGAAAAGAGGAGGAATTAGAAGGTTAAGTGAAGGATGCATTTCTCTCTCAAATGCTGGACCAAACATTTGTTTTTCTCTCAGTGATGAAGTCTGGATCATTGTGGAAACCTTTGTTGAAGGGTGAAGTTTTGTCTCTATGATAACCGAATTTCTGATGGGGAATCTATGTGGAAGGATTGATCTCTGTGGATGACAGAAGGCAGACCTAATCTATTCTGTGGGTAGATGACTTGACTAGGAGGATGGACCAGGTTTGACCTAGTTATTGACTAAGATGTATCTTTGTTGAATTGAAGATTTCTCTATTGAAAAGGTTGTTGGGTTTTCCCCATGTGGGTTTTCTTAAGGGATATGTCATTCTTGTTTCTAGCAAACCCTAGTTCATGAAATACATTTCATAATGAACTATGTCCTTGTTTGAAAGGAATACTGAGCTATCTGTCTCTATAGGCCTAAAGCCCTAGACCTTTAAAAAGCCGAAATCAATTGCAAAAAGGAACTTCAAAATGAAGGAGCCTTAGAATGTCGAAAATCTTAGAGAGATTCATTAAGGTTTGAAGCCTTAATCCCCCAAAACAAATTCAGAACTTGTCATGGTAGGCTGAGAATCTCAGCCATAGCCTTAGAGGTTTGAAAATTATTTCCAAGTATAAGTTGGTTGCAGGAGGAGCCTATCCCAAGGAATTTGAAGTTCAGAATTAAAAACAATAATCTCTGTCACAACATTGAAGACATAGAAATCTATTGGATGACTTCAGTAGATCCGAAATACCTAAGACAATGGAAGAAGCCTGCCTACAATTTTTGTTTGATTTATTCAACCAAGTCTTAATATGTTGCAGTAAGCCGAGGATCTTCAGAAGAACCAAGAGGACTCAGTCATATATCTGAATCCTTAGAGAATAGCTTGAGTTGCAGAAGGTCAGATATGTTCAGTATTTGAGATACCTGGAATAAAAGGGTTGTTCTTCTGTCTTTAAATAATACCACTCTTTGTTTCAATAAATGTTGGAGCTGAAGTCTCTTTTGAAGGAGCAACCAAAAGAAGTTTGAAAATCCTCCTTGTTCAAAGAATTGAAGTATTGAGGACTAGAAGTCAAGGTATGTATTATTAGTTTTTGGTAGCTTAGACAAGTGTTCTAGTCTCTATTGGTGTCTAAGAGGCTAAGGAACACAGGAGCATAATTATCTCCAAGACCAGAAAAAGTTTCTATGGAAAATGTCTTAATTAGATTAATTAGTCAATTATTAATTAATTTCCTAAGTCTAACTTAGGAAAAGTGGTTAATTAAATCAAATTAATTGAGACAAATCGATTTTGCTCTAGTGACTTCTAGAAAAGTCATGAGAAGCGGTCAAGATGATCTTAGCCATCGATTGGAGTTAGATTGTGGCCATTGATTCGTTAATGAGAGATTATAAAGAGCAAATCGATGGGGCTTTGGAGATCAATTAGAAGCAGCGAATTGCAGTGAGGGCAAGGGTGCAGTTTGAGCAAGGGAGACACCAACATAAGGGTTTCCATAGAGAAGATTGAGAAGAAAATTTCGGGAGAAATTTCTTAGTTGATTTCCAGTTTCCAGTGAGAGGAAGGAGGTCGAATTCATCAGTAGAAGAAAGGACGAATCTGGTAGTGTGAGTAGCCAGTTTTCTAGTGCATGTGACAAAGGGGCTCGATTTAGTTTCCAGTTGCCAGATCATTTTCCCGGTACGAGTGCGAGTTGGTTAGATGAGTTGCTATAGGCAAATTTGCTTGCAGAATCATTTTTCCAGAGGAAGTGTGAGTTATTGGAGCAACTAGTGCTAGTTGCAGGCAACGAGTGCAAGTTGCTGGGTAGGATTGGCAATAACACAAAGAGGCCGAGATTTTCTGCAGAGGGAGACTTTGTGGTTCCCAGGTTGATTTGGCCATGAGAAGATAATTTGTCGGAGATTTGCCAGTGAGAGGCAAGCAGTTGTTGTAATTCTCAATTTGCTGAAGATTTAATAATACTAAAACCCTCATCTGCAGAACTAGTTTTCCCCACACTAGCATTTTTCCAAGGACTATTGTCCAAAAATATCAGTGTCTAAATTTTATGTGTGGATTATTTTCTTAGTTCGTGTTATTATTTGTGAAAATTGCAGCAATGATTTTATTCGTTATTTGTCGTGGTTAATTTTTGAAGACAAATAATCTGCAATAGATAGGAGAGCCATTTCAAGTTGCTATAATTAAGAAAATTTCACATGGTATTAGAGCAAATTTAAAGCATAGGGGTTTGCAGGAGTAAATCAATGCAGGGCACAAGAGAAAGTCGAGGGTTAAATACCCAGATTGAACCTCTCCAGATTTAGTTGGTTATTGTTGTCCAGTTTCCGAAGAATTCAAAGAGATAGCCTCAACAAGTTTGAGAGATTAAGACAGGTTAGATGGAGCCTCTAATTTTGGCATCTGGAAAGCCAAATTTTCTTGTTGTTGGAGGAGAATGGTCTCAAGGAGTATGCGACTAGTGTGATAGTTGTTCCTACGAATCCACAACAACTTTCAACGTACAAGAAGAAGGATGCCAAAGCCAGGAGGATTATCCTTGATGGAATCAAGGACCATATAGTTCCTCATATCGCAAAGTTAGACACAATGAAGAAAATGTGGGACACAGTTATGAACTTGTACTAGAAGTCTAGAACGCTACCACCAATAGGAAGCTGATCCTTAGGGAAAAGCTGAGAAACATGAAGATGAACAAAAGGGAAGCATTATGAGTTATCTCACCAGAATCAGAGCAGTCAGAGATGGGTTAGCAACTGTTGGTGATAAATCGGATGATGATGAGCTTGTGAGGACCGCATTGAACAAATTCTCAAAGAAGTGGGATGTATTCGTCCAAGTTATCAATGGATGAGACTAGTTACCGGGTTGGGATCGCCTATGGAGTGATTTCACTCAAGAAGAGCTTAGGTTGAGCCTCGTTAGTGGTAGCAGTAGTGTAAAAACTCAGAAGCGTGAAGATGACGAGAACGTTGCCCTTGCAGGAAAGGGCAAGGCCAAGAAAGGATCGAATAAAGGGTCCAAGGGAGAGAAGATGAAAAAGGACTTGAGTAAGATCAAGTGTTTTGGTTGCGGTTAGAATGGTCACTATGTTAGCCAATGCCCTAACTAGAAGAAGGGAGAAAAGAAGAAGGGGAAGCAATAAATAACAACTTCAACCAACATTGAGGATTTGTCTTTGAGGCTAGAGGACGAGTTCGCTCTCATAGCTTGCCACTCTAACTCTACATCTACAGGTGTCTGGTATATTGATAGTGGAGCATCAGTGCATATGAGGGGAGTTAGAGAATTCTTTTCCAATTATTAGGAAGAGGAGATGGGTCCAGATACAAATGTGGAACAGGTCGAAGTGTACTCTAGTTGGGAGAGGGACTGTCAACATTCAGAGGGAGTCAGGGAAAAACACTAATGTTACAGATGTGTTGCATGTGCCAGGTTTAGGAATGAACCTGATTTCAGTTTTTGCACTTCAGGACAAGCTAAGTTGCACGAAACGCCGAAACGTTTAGGAGCTTCCGAAACGGGTATGTTTAGAAACGTCACCTCCCAAAAATGGAAACGCCGACTGAAATGTCATATATGTAAATATAAAATATATATATATAAATAAATAAGTGAATAACACATTATCTTGCAAGAAAAAAGGGAATAAGACCCATAGATGACAATTTAAAAGGAAAAACAAGTCTATATTAACTCTAATAGATGATTACATGATGGTCGAGTTTTAGTCGAGTTTTGGCCAAGTTTCAGAGTTCCGGGTACGGGTACGGCCCAAAATGCTGGGTTCTTTGAAGGTTCGTGCAACATAGAGGACAAGGGATACGATGTCTATTTTGTTGGGCAAAAGGTGTACATTAAACACTAGAGTTGGAAGAAGGTGAAAAATATTGGAGTAAGGAGGAAAAAGTTATACAAGTTGTAGTTCGACACTCCAAAGGCACTGATTAGCAGCCGTAGCAAGGACGTGGGAGAACTATGGCATAGGAGGATGTGACACATACACCATGGAGCACTCAGGTTGCTCAGGGAGATTGTGACGAGATTTCCAGAAATCAACACAAAACACGATGATGTGTGCAGAGTGTGCATGCTTGGAAATTGGCGAAAGCAACATTCCCAAGGAGTGATAGTAGAGACAATGGTGTGCTTGAGCTAAATCTTGATACATTTTGATATATTTGGCTTGTTGTCTAAAAGAATTCTTAGGGGTTATCAATATTTTGCAACCTTCATTGATGGCTTCTCGAGGAAAACCTGGATCTATTTCTTGAAGACAAAGGACAAAGTCTTTAGTCGCTTCCAAGAGTTTAAGGCTCATGTGGATAACATGACAGGAAGAAAGATCAAGGTGCTTTGTACAGATAATGGAGGCAAGTACATAGATAAGGCCTTCACGGGGTTCTATGCGAAGGAGGGCATCAGGAGAGAATGGACAACTCCATACAACCCACAACAAAATAGGGTCACAAAATGGAAGAACATGACGATAGTTGGAGCAGCTAGGGCGATGTTATATGACCAAGGTTTGCCTAAGTCTCTATGGGTAGAGGCATTTAGTACAATAGTATATATTCAGAACAAAGTTTCTCATAGGGCACTGGGGATGATGACATTCAAGGAGGCTTTTACAGGAAAGAAGCCAGAGGTTGGACACTTCACAGTCTTTGACAGCATAGCTTATTGTCATGTGCTAGATGACAAACACACCAAGTTGGATCAGACTACAGAGAAGGGATTTTTCGTTGTATACAATGAAACGTCCAAGACATACATGATCTACATTCCTAGTAGTAGGAAGATCATCGTGAGACGGGATGTCAATTTCCAAGAGGAGAAAGCCTTCAGATGATCTCACGAGTTGCCAATAGATGATTAGAGTGGGCTAGTAGAAGCTCCAAGAGTTGAATAGGGATATTAGTCTCAAGGCACTAGTACGTGTACAGTGACGAGTATAGGCGCAGGTATAGGTGCTGAGGGGAGTTCACAACAGATGGAGCAGTAGGGGCAGGATGAGGAGCATGAAGCTCCACCCACCACTAGGAGAAGAAGAAACAGGGAGGTGCTTCAAATACTGAAGGATGCATAGGAGTTTGCGGGAGCTCCTAGAGTGAGCACCAGAGAGTGCAAATAGCTAGACAGGTATAAGGCATTGGTGACAGAGAGCTTTCTAGATATCAGGAGGCCGCACAACATCAGGTGTGGCAGGATGCAATCGTGGAGGAGTACAACTCCATCATGGTGAATGATGTATGGGAGGTCGTGCCTAGACCAGTGGACAGGGTAGTGGTTGGCTCTCGATGGATCTACAGGATCAAGTATGCTGCAGATGGCAGCATGGAGTAATATACAACTAGGTTCATGGCCAATGGTTATGTGCAAAAGGAAGGCATAGACTACGAGGAGACATTCGCTCCAGTGGCTAGATACACTTCTATCAGGGTCATGATATCTCTAGTAGCGCAGATGTAATGGCAGATTCACCAGAGGGACGTCAAGACAACTTTCTTGAACGGGGTGATAGAAGAGTAGCTGTATATCCAACAACCAAAAGGATTTGAGATGCATGGGAGAAATACTCATGTTTGCAGGGTGAAGAGGGCACTATACGGACTCAAGCAAGCTCCCAAAGCGTGGTATAGTTAGATCGATAATTACTTGCAGTAGATGGGCTTCGTGAAAAGTGAGGTAGATTCTAACCTCTATTATTTGATGGTAGGACTTAAGAGGTGAGCCGCTCATTCTCCTACTGTATGTGGATGATATATTTTTGACAGGGTCATTAGGGCTCGTAAAGGACTACAAGAGGGACTTAGCAGTAGAGTTTTGAGATGGAGGATTTGGGACTGATGCATTATTTCGTAGGATTGGAGGTATGGTAGACAGATGAGGAGATATTCTTTAGGCAAGGGAGATATACTATGGAGATCTTGAAGAGATTCACGATTGTAGACCCATGTCTACGTCTATGATTACCAACTGGAGGAAGATAGATACATCAGAGGACGCAACAGTGGACCCAACCTTGTATAGGCAACTTATAGGCTCTCTCATGTATTTGGTCAATACAAGACCATGCATTTGTTTCGCTGTCAACACTCTCAGTCAATTCATGGTGGAACCGAAGAGAGTACATTGGACAACAGCGAGACACATGCTACGGTATCTACGAGGTACAGTTGAGTATGGTTTGAGATATACTCGAGGTGATGGTGTCAAATTGATGGGATACACAAATGCAGACTATGTAGGTAGTGCAATGGATTGGAAAGCACTTCAAGGTGTTGCTTCAGTATTGGATCTGGGGTTGTCTCTTACAGCAGCAGGAAGCAGAAGTTCGTGGCACTGAGTTTTGCAGAGGCAGAATACATGGTAGCAACCATGGCCACATGTGAAGCTATTTGGCTTTAGAAGTTGCTGGTGGCACTATTTGGTTAGAGGATGGATTTGACCAGTATCTACTGTGATAACCAGATTTGCATCAAGCTCTTTGAGAATCTAGTGTTCCATGATGGGTTGAAACACATTGACATCAGATACCACTTCATCAGAGATTGTGTACAATGTGGATTAGTTCGGCTATAGTTTGTTTCCACAAATCAGCAGGTTGCAGATATTCTGACGAAGGCCTTGGGTAAGACAAAGTTTGTCTTCTTTAGGGATAAGTTGGGAGTAGTGGAGAAGACCTTCCTCGCTGAGAGGGAGTGTTAGGTTTTGGTAGATCAGTCAGGTGTTCTAGTCTCTATTGGTGTCTAAGAGGATAAGGAACATAAGAGTATAATTATCTCCAAGACTCAGAAAAAGTTTCTAAGGAAAATGTCTTAATTAGATTAATTAGCCAATTATCAATTATTTTCCTAAGTCTAACTTAGGAAAAGTGGTTAATTAAATCAGATTAATTGAGCAAATTGATTTTGCTCTAAGCACTTCTAGAAAAGTCATGAGAAGGGGGTCAAGATGATCTTAGCCATCGATTGGAGTTAGATCGTGGTCACTGATTTGTCAACGAGAGATTATAAAGAGCAAATCGATGGGGCTTTGGATATCACTTAGAAGCAACGAATTGTAGTGAGAGAAAGGGCACAGTTTGAGCAAGGGACACCAATAGAAGGGTTTCAATAGAGAATATTGAGAAGAAAATTAATGGAGAATTTTGCTCAGTTGATTTCGAGTTTCTAGTGAGAGGAAGGAGGTAAAATTCATCAATAGAAGAAAGGTCGAATTTGGTAGTGTGAGTAGCCAGTTTGCCAGTGCGTGTGATAGAGGGGCTCGATTTATTTTCCAGTTGCCATATCATTTTCCCGGAGGGAGTGCGAGTTGGTCAGACAAGTTGTTGGAGGCAGATTTGCTTGTAGAATCATTTTCCTGGAGGTAGTGCGACTTACTGGAGTAGCTAGTGCGAGTTGCTGGGTAGGAGTGCGAATAACACAGAGAGGTCGAGTTTTTTTGCAGAGGCAGACTTTGTGGTTTCCAGGTCGATTTGGCCCAAGAGAAGATAATTTGCCAGAGCTTTTCTAATGAGAGGCAAACGGTTGTTGTAATTCTCAATTTGTTGAAGATTTAATAATAATAAAACCCTCATCTGCAAAACTAGATTTCTCCACACTAGGGTTCTTCTAGGGACTATTGTCCAAAAATATCAGTGTCTAAATTTTATGTGTGGGGATTATTTTCTCAGTTCTTGTTATTATTTGTGAAAATTGCAGTAGTGATTTTATTTGTTATTTGCCGTGGTTAATTTCTGAAAACATAATCTGTAATAGATAGGAGAATAATTTCCAATTGCTACGATTAAGGAAATTTCACATGTATCTTCTACCTGTAATTTTGACTATATCTTCAAGCTTAGTTGGAAGTCTGTGGTTAAACTTGTATCAAAGTCTCTACTTGCTTTCCAATTCAAATATAGTAAGATCAAATCTCACTGAGGACGAATCTCAAAGGAAATGCAAAATGTCTTTTATGTTTAAAGTCACTGAAGTTCGTTTGAAATATTGTTGAAGACTTTAGAATTTTTGCACACAAAGCATACTACAATCTAAGAGTGATGCCTCCTAAACCCTTTGGAATGTGAATTCAATAACCTTTGCAAAGTTTGGTAGAATGTTGAATCTACAAAGTCACTTGTTTTGATTACACATACTGAAGATAAGACTATAAGGTCAAGTTCCTCCTCAAGATTAAAGGCTTTAAGAGAGCTTGGGATCGAACCTTGCAAGAATGTTTAAAACATTAAGATACATTGTATATGGTGATGCTAATCTCACGGTCAAGAAGAGGCCTAGTCCTCTTTCTAGGTTGAAAGTACTCTCAAGAAAATTAAGTGATCTGCAGAACTCGACATAGGCTACTTGGGTTGAAAGGCTTGAAAAACAATAATGCTCAAATATGAAAGGAGAAATTAAATAGTGAATTGTGTTTTCACAAAGTTCTAGCACCTGGAAGATGTACCTTAATGGAGGATGTGCACTAGATATGACTAGCTCACTATCACCAGCCAAGCACATAAGTACTTGAAGGCATATTCTTGAATGGATATGAATTAATGTCATATTCATTGCTCTGGGAAATCTTGAGTACTAAGATTGCATGCTCAAATGCAGAATGGTGGAGTCCATTAAAATAAAATTTAAGTATCTAAGGACAAAAACATTGTTGTTGCTACAACGATTTTGAGAAAGTAGAGCTCTTAGTTTGAAGAAACTAGGGATAGTTATTAATCAAGTAATCTTGTAATTGATTGATGAGAATAGTGAAGTTCATCTCACTCACAAAGAGCAGACTCTAGGGTTTGGTCATTTAGACATCAATCTAGGGTTTAAAAACCCTAGATGGCATAAAGGGCTTGGAGAAGAAAGCCGAGGGTTCATGGAAAAAACCCTAGGATTGTATGTTTACACTAAAAGAAGAAACCCTAACCCTAGTAAGGAGCGAATGACATCATGATGAGGATGAGGATTATAAGGTGGCAATGGATGCAAGGAAGCTAAGATCAAGAGGGAGCTGACGTACCAGTAAAATCCTCAAAAGATAAGTATTTTATATCTCCCTTGTTTGATTATTACCATTGTTGTTATTTTACTATTAGTTAGTCTCTTGTCTTTGAGTTCTTTGCTTGGTTTTACAATAATGCTCAAATATGAAAGGAGAAATTAAAAAGTGTATTGTATTTTTACAAAGTTCTAGCACTTGGAAGATGTACCTTAATGGAGGATGTGCACTAGATATGACTAGATCACTATCACTAGCCAAAGACATAAGTACTTGAAGACATATTCTTGAATGGATATGAATTAATGTCATATGCATTGCTCTGGGAAATCTTGAGGACTAAGATCACATGCTCAAATGCAGAGTGGTGGAGTCCATTAAAATAAAATTTAAGTATCTAAGGACAAAAACATTATTGCTACTACAACGATTTTGAGAAAGTAGAGCTCTTAGTTTGAAGAAACTAACGATAATTATTGATCAAGTCATCTTGTAATTGATTGATGAGAATAGTGAAGCTCATCTCACTTGCAAAGATGAGACTCTAGGGTTTTATCATCTAGACATCGATCTAGGGTTTAAAAAACCCTAAATGGCATTAAGGGTTTGGAGAAGAAAGCATAGGGTTCATGAACAAAACCCTGGGATTGTATGTTTATGCTGAAATAAGAAACCCTAACCGGAGCAAGGAGGGAATGACATCATGATGAGGATGAGGATGATATGGTGGCAATGGATGCAAGGAAGCTAAGATCAAGAGGGGGCTGACATACTAGTATAATCCTCAAAAGATAAGTATTTTATATCTCCCTTGTTTGATTATTACCATTGTTGTTATTTTACTATTAGTTAAGTCTTGTCTTTGAGTTCTTTGCTTGGTTTTAATTGTTCTTCCATGGCCTCCTAGTGAGTATTGTAGGTACATATTAAAGGCTACCAAGGCTTTGACAAGCAGATGGAAGAAGTGCAAAAACGAAGCAAAGCAAGAGGACTTTCCCGGAATCATGACTTGTGTTGAGAGATATTATACTAGATGAGATCTGAACTTAGAGGGAGTGATTAGATCAACAAGCTTGAAGTATGCTTTGATCATGGTGTCTACAAGATCTAGTAATAGAAGGTTCTCCTAGTAAGAGGGAGAGGATCGTGACAAGACATTTGTCCCAGTTGTGAGGTACACTTCTATTATCGTTGTTTTGAAGATTGTACCAAGTTGATGCAGAATCTGCTTTCTTCAATAATTGAGGAGGAAGAAGTGTACATATGAGCTAGCTCAAGCTTCTGAGTAGAAGAACTCATTGAAGGAGAAGTCAAGACTTCCTCATGAACCTTGTTTTAACTTTAGAGGGCACTGACCTCTGAGTTCAAGATGATGGATTGTCATTGATAGCTAATATACTGAAAGACAACAGTGGCAGAGGGAGCAACCTGAATTACCACAGAAGGATATGTCTCAGTCTAAGAGGGAGCACCTAGTTTGGGTGACTTGAAAGCATCTGTGATCCAGTGAAGGGAGTAGAATAGTTTATGGTTGAGCCAAGATATGTTGCTCAACATGTATTGGAGTACCAACATGGTACAATTGGTCATGGATGATTTGAGAAGAACAACTGCAAATTCTGAGTGTTGAAGACAAAGAGTTTATGAGGATATTGCTTCAGTTTGGGCTCTCTTATTATTTCGTTGGATGGGTTGGAAGCAGAGTATATTGCAATTGATTTGGAAAATTGAGAAGCGGTATGGCTTCTGAGACTACTTGTACGATTATCTTGATTAGGTGCAGGTGATGACCATGATAATAGGTCAAGGCACATTGAGATCAAGTACCACTACATTCGTGACGTTGTGCGGAAGGGAGCAGTGACGCTTCGGTATATTCCTAGTACCTACTAATGAGAAAATAGCTGATATCCTGATGAAGCCTCTATCTCAGGTGAAGTTTATGTACTTCAGGGAAAAGTTGGGACTTGATACCTCTCTTAGTGAAAGGGAGTGATGGTGATGTGACGGAGGATAGTCATTCTTCCTAGGTCAAGTGTGTTGACTTGGATTAGGAAGAATGGTCCTCAAGGCCCGGTCACTTCGAAAGAGTGGGTAACTTTCAGTGCTTTGGGCCGATCACTGACCTCAAGACTTTAAGCTTACTTCTTGTCTGGTTCTTCACGACAACCTTGAACGCTTGAAACCAACTAAAGACCTCATCCTTGGTCTTCATGAAGTAGATCAATGAAGACTCCTAAAGTAATTATCAATGAACATCGTATAATATAATGTTCCCTGCACAGATGCCACCAAAATCAATCCACACACATTTAAATGTATAAGATCCAAGATCCCCTTGGACTTGCTCTTGTTGCTTGGAAATGCATCCTTAGCATTCTTTCCAAGTGCACACCCTCTGCACATACCATGCTGCTTAATACTGAAATTTGGGAGACAAATGACAATATTCCTTATAATTTATAGCACCCTATAGTGCAGGTGTCCCATCCTCTTGTGCCATAACTCACACAAGTTTCACTGGCATGTACCAAGGCCTGAACTAGCGTACCCTATAACCTATATAAATTGCCCTCTCTAACCCTAATGATTGCTATTGTGTCATGGCTAGATCTCTCTAGACGAATGAGTACTTGCCCTTTCTTAAACATGACAACAAAACCCCTGTCCTCCATGACTGACACTAAGAGCCAATTCTTCTTCACTCTAGGTACATGCATGTTCTTGGCTTCCAATGATCCTTCTGACTCAAGGTGGAACAAGATAGTTCCCTCTCCCCTCATTGCACACTTGGTATCATCATCAAGCTCCACATAAACTCTTGAGTCTTTCTTTGTGAGGCTATTAAATAGCTCTCGTGCTTTTGTCATGTGATGAGATGTACCACTGTCCAAGTACCATGCACTCCTGGTGATTGTGCTGGTAGAAAGGTAGGAAAACTAGTGAGAAGTCTTTTTCAAGCTTCACAACAAAGATCCAACTAAGTTTTTGTTGACCTTGCTACTTGTTGCGACTTTCCCTTACCCTTCTTCTTCTCTGGACACTGAGATGGATAATGTCCATTCTTGTGGCACATGAAACACTAGATCATTCACCTTCTCTCCAATTGCTACAAGCTGGTCACGTACCTGGGTGATCCTCATGAGGTTCACTGGTAACATTGTCAGATCTTGCATTTGACATTGCACAAATTTGAACTTCTTTTTCAAAATCATCTTCCCGTTCATGTTATCACTATGGAATAAATTCACTAGAGCTTTGAACATTTCTCTGGCCGATTTCTTCTCAGATAAGTTAGGGATGAAATGATTCTTCATTGCATCCATGATTGCCTGTTGGGCTTTGATTTCCTCATGAGTTGCTAAATGTTGCAGACCTGTCGACGTAGGAAATCACCTTATCAACTATTTCCCAAAGATCTTTTTTCCTTTAAAAGCAAGGTGACTCTTGCCTTCCAAGCAATGTTGCAGGAACTGTCCCTCGCCCAATTCTGACGGTGGATTCATGGTTCTGCCCAAAATTCACGCTTCCTGGACATATGGAACTGTGACGGTTTTGAACAACAGTTCCACAGGCCCAAACCACAATTCCAGAAACCGCTCACACGGTTGTAGAAACCGCTCGCACGGTTCCGAGGGGATTTTTTCCGGAATTTTCGAACCGCTATGTGATGAACCATGCTTCCCAGAAACTCCCAAGGTGCTCCCTTCATGCTCCTTAGATGCTTCCTAGATGCTCCCCAATGGTAATGTTAAATTCTTAAAGTAAAATGATGAAAATGAAAGATAAAAGAGAATGTCACTTTTACCTTTACCTTTATCTTTATCTTTCATTTTCAACCTTTTACTTAAATTTTTAACATTACCATGAAATGACTTAGGATGTTTGAGAGTGATTCCAACCCCATCAAACTTCATATGAAGAAAATAGAATTTCATATCCCATTCAAAATTCAACAGACTTCACATTTTCCAAGATTTCAGGATCAATGGGATTGTGGCATTATTAGATTATATCATGTATGAGGGTATGTGATTGACATTTAATCAAGATCACCAAGCCCTATATGTACCCCAGTGTTGATGGTGTTGATTGTTTAACTCCTTTGTCATGGCCTTAGCAAAAATGTACCCTTCACTCAAGTCAAAATCATTGATCAGACATGCTAAGCTTTTTCTACCATATTATAAGGCTTGGATTAGGCGGTTTGATCAAAATTGGGCAATGTTGACTAATATCCCTAGAGAATCAAAGTAGAGGCAAAAGGCTAGACAAGAGGAGAGGAATCTAGATTCTAGATGTTTGATGCTCGAGTAATTAATCATTAATGTACTATGGATGCCATTTCTATCTTGATTTGTGTACAATATGCATGCTTTGGATATATTTTGCAACTAATTTGGCATTCTGGATGTTTTTTTGAATATAAATGCAATGATATATATATACACTTTTGGAACGCTTCACTTTTGAGAATTTTTGGAAAATGATGCTTTTGACGCTTCGCTTCCAAAAAACACACCCGCTTCGTGCAACATTGCCTCCAAGCCAGGAATCTAGAATCTAGATCTAGATCTGATCTATTTACCTAGGCATTGGTTTATGGAAATTAACATGTTATTAGAGCTTAGGCTTGGAAGAGAAAAGTAGATCCAAAATTGTTGAGTGCAGATCTATCAAATCCGTAGGTCTCAATATCAAATCTACAAAGTGCTTGAAGGATTAAGCACAAGATAGCCATGGTAGGAAGCAGTCTCAAGCTTGAAGGCAAACTAGATGGGGTTTCAAATTTCTTGTCTTGGAAGGCAAGAGTCGCATTGTTCTTGAAAGAGCGAGACTTGTGGGCAAATGTGGAGAAGGTCCTTCCAGTGCAAGCAGATCCTGCAGATTAGGCAACATAGGACAGGAAGGATGTTAAAGCACAAAGGGTGATATTATATGTTGTGAAAGATCACCTGATCCAGCATGTGGCAGAAAGGGCCACAACCAAGAACATGTTTGATGCTCTCGTTGATCTCTTCTAGAGTGACAATCTAAACTGGAAGATGGTTCTAAGAGTAAGCTTCAAGAGTGTCTGATGACTAGATCCGACAATGTTACCAATTACCTTATGAGGATCACACAAGTCCATGATCAACTTGCGGCAATTGGAGAAAAAATCATGGATGCAGAGCTAATGAATGTAGCTCTAAATGAGTTCGCCAAACCTTGGGAACTGTTTGTGAAGGGCACACGTGCCCGAGAGAACATTCTAGACTGGCAGAGACTATGCGTGGTTGCATTCAGGAGGAGACTTGAGTGGAGTCCAAAGCCAACAAGTAGGGTGGTGGTGATGAAAACTTGGCCCTCATTAGCAAGATGAAGAAGGGAAAATGGAAAGTTTTTAGTGTTCACCAAGAAATGTAACAATGACGGAGATGAACGTCAACCTAGAAAGAAGAAAGACATGAACAAGATCAAGTGCTTTGTTTGCCATAAGCAAGGTCACTATGCTTCTCAGTGTCTAGAGAAGAAGAAAGATCAAAGGAAAAGCACAACAGGTAGCAGTAGCAACAACAAAGACCCAACTCAGAGAATTTGCAACAAAGTTCGAGAATGATTTTTCCCTTTTTTCTTGCCTTTCTACCAACACTATTGTTAGGAGTGCTTGGTCCATGGTGTTGAAGAATGTAAGTAGTGTTGGTCTTCATAATTGTATTTGAGTCATGATGTAATGTATTTGTCAAAAGAAAGAAAAATAATTTTTATTATAAAAGAAATTGACTTATTTTAAAGCATGAGTTTCATGCTTGAGTCAATGGTTCTTACGTCAAAGCCTCCATTGTAGGCTTCTAACGTTTATGTCAAGTGTCCTTGCCCATGTCATAATGTAAAAGACCCTTCTTGGGCTTCATCTATCAAGAAATACTTCTATTTTAATGTAAAATAGGTATTTTAGGTCTCCTCCACCAAGTCGGTCTCAAGAAGGACAAGTTGGCCTCATCAAGGGAATTCGACCTCACACAAACACTATATAAAGGCAATAATTCGACTCATTTGGAGCACACTCGCTCAACAAGTTCGATCTGTAATTGCTGGAGGCAGAAAAAGATAGTGAAGTTGTTGGAGAAGGATTGAAGTAGTTGGAAGACCAAAATTGATTTCTTGGGCAACTCACACGTGTGAAGTTTCTAGATTATAGCTGGGCTGAAATTCTGAAGTTGTCGAGGGTTGAAATTCTGGGTTGTTGTTGGGTTGTAGCTGTTGGACAAGAAGAGACTATTGAAGTTTGCTAAATCGTATTGGAAAGCTGACTTGGTGGAGGAGGAAGGTCTTTTAGGTCTAAGGTCTTGGTCTATCTTAATTTGATTTACTAGTGGAAGTGTTTGACTGGGTTTTCCCCTATAGAGGGGTTTTAGCACTGGTTGAGTGCCTACATTTGGTGTTGTTGATCTTCATGCATTGTTTTGATGATTGCTTGATGAAGCTAAAATAAAAGAACATAAGAGAAGATAATAAAACTACAAGAATATCACAAGTATTTATCAACATAAGAAAATCTTTTTGCCATTCCGATTTTTTAACATGGTATCAGAGCTAGGGTGAAGAAGGAAAAAGGCAGACTAAAAATCTATTGAAAAAGAGAGACATAAGGAAAGGGTTTCAAGGAAGGTCACACGGATTAGAAGGTAGCAATATGACAAATTCAAAGAGGGGAGAAAATAAACTAGAAGGAGCCTCCAACTACAGGGCATGGAAAAAGAGGACAAATCTTATCCTTGCTAAGCACAAATTTTTGGACCTTGTTCAAGGAAAAGTCAAGAAGCCTACAGGTGAAACAAAGAAGGAGAAGTTCAGAGAAACCAAAATCTTGGCCATGAATCTAATAGTAGATGGAGTAAAGGACAATCTAATTCCATACATATCCAACATAGACTCCGTTCAAGAAATCTGTGAGGCTCTCTCTAAATTATTCACCATCAAGAACATTGGTCAAATAGCAAGCCTCAAGAATGAACTAAGGAAAATAAGGATGACAAGAGACGATATTGTATCATCATACTTTGTAAGGATATCTAGAATAAGAGATGAAATCCAAGCAATAAATGAAGTTGTACCAGAAAAAGAGTGCGTAATTGCTGCTCTTTTAGGACTACCAAAATCTTGGAGTGCTTTTGCATCAAGAATTAGTAGTTAGAAGGATACTCCAACATTCAAACAAATTTGGAATGCATGTTAGTCAAGAAGAAGCCTGAATATCATTAGTAAACAACAAGGAGGATGAAGAAGAAAATACCTCTAATGCCTATTCTGCTCATCACAAGAAGGGAATCTTCAAAAGGGTCAAAGGACCAAAGAAGAAAGTTGACCTATCCAAGGTTGAATGCTACAACTGTCATAAGATGGGTCACTACAAAATTCATTGTCCTGAAGATTCAAGGAATAAGAAGAGAGAAAGAGAACATGCGAATGTTGCTGATGAAGTTCCACCTAAGAGAAACAAGACTGAGGAATCCAAATCAAAGATCTATTTGCCAAACACTGTCAGGGAATAGTATCCCTCACATATCCTTCTATCTTAAGTTTTGCATTATTTTCCGTTATGTTTGGATTTCTAAAGTTTGTAGGTCTAACATATCTTGTTAGAACATTCTTGAATTATTTTGATAAGTTGTAGGTATCCCTCAAAAGGATTGGATTAAGAGGGAGCCTTCGCCAATTTACCAGAAGACAAGTATTTTGTTCTTTGTTTCCTCTTTTCATGTTTGGTTTCCTCCTCACATTAAGATTTGTTTGAATTGTATGCTAATAACCTTTTCTTTATATTTTCCTTAGCAGGAAAGATTGCAGAATACACAAAGGTTATGGAGGAAACTTCAAAGGATAGACTTGAAGCATGGAAGAAATTTTGTTGCAAAGGAAGCCCGTAAAGAGTTGATATCTTACAAGGTTTGTTAAATAACAATTTAAGGTATGTCTTAAACTACAAGCTTGTTACAAAAAAAGGTATGTTCATTCCCTTTTGAAATTTGCTTTACATTACTGACATCATTATGTCTAGGATTTTGAATCTTAAAGATTCTTGTTAGGGTGATTAAACAGTAGACTGAAACTACCCTTGTCATCCTATCGTTTTGATGATTCTTGTGAAACCCTAACTTTTAAGGGTTCACTACAAAACCCTAGCCTCTGGTTGCTAAGGGTATGCTAATGTTGATTATAAAACCCTAGTCTGCTTAGGGTTGTTGATAAAGTATAAAAATCCTATTCTTTTGAAGTTTAGGGTTTTGATAATGTCATAATAAAACCCTAGTTCTTTAGGGTTTGCTGTTAATGTCTAAGTTATATATTGAAACCCGAGATCTTTAGGGTTTGGTGAATTAGGGTTTATGAACAAAACCTTTGTAATAGTTATAGTAAGATCCTAGGAATAAAGCCCTAGGTATATGTTCGTATGTTTGATTGAAACCCTAGCCTGGTGAAAATTGTTATATATCTAACTTTGATGTATTGATGTTTTTGTCTTGGGTTTACCTAATTGATATTAATGTGAAATGCTAGTGCATCCTAGATATGTATATGTGAGTACGCTGACTTAATGATTTAATTTGTGAAATCTAGGGTTTGTAACAAAACCCTAATAGAAATTGATGTTCTAGGATATGATGATATTGTTTTCGATATGATTTAGTTTTGATGATAAAATCTAGGGTTTGCAACAAACCCTAGTAGAGTCTGACATGTAATTCTAAAAGTTTATTGTTGAGGCCTTAGATATATTGTACTATGATTGGATTGTTATTGAATTGCTGATATCTAAGGCTTTATGTCTCGAAGATGAAGTCTAGGGTTTATGACAAAACCCTAGCAAGAAGTTGAAGTCTAGCGTATAAAAATATGTGTCTCTTGCTGATTATGAAAATAACTAGGTTTAGGTATTTGATGTCTAAAGCTTGAATGTTTTGATGCTTCCAATATAATGACATGATTTTGATATAGTTAACTTCATGCTTCTGTATATTTGTATTTGGTTGTACTCGCTATTAAAGATCTGCAAGTACATAATCTTCAAGGTGTTGGAGATGTTCGTAATTGAAGATGATAATGAGCATGATGTAGGAAGTTATAAGAATGATGAAGATCAAGATGACCTTGATGTCATAAGAAAGAAATGAAGCCTTGAAAGAATGAAGTTTCTCCAATGTTATGAAGTTGTTGATCTCCCCAAGTTGAGAGGGAGCCTGGATAGAAGAAAGGATATATCTATCCAGTTGAGAGGGAGGACATATTATGACAATCATAATGAATACCTTGAAGTAAGAATGAAACTGAATAAATGAAAGTACTATAGATGAATGTTCATGATTCATGAAGTTATAAACAAAAGAATTGAGAAGCACTGAGACTGTATTTGGTGTCACTGAAGAAATGGAAAAGGAAAACTTATGATAAGATTGAAGATGATATAAGCAATGATGCGAAAATTGTGATTTAATCGCGATTTTATTTTTTCTTGATATAATCGCCTGATTATTAAACCGATTTATTTTATTATTAATTTTTTTTTTTTGAAACGCAAAAAATCGCGATTCGATTAGTAAAAATCGCTGGGTCGACAAATAGCAGGTTTATATTAGCAAAAAACGATTTTTTTTTTGATTCATTTCGACAGACAGGGGCAGCGGTGGATTGGGAGTGACCTAGGAGAAAAAACTTTTCGATTGGGAGCTGATTAGAGGAGAAAAACAACTCAAAAACCCTAGTGATTGAGAGCTGAGGAGGAGAGGATCAATTTTCTCCAACAAACCAGTATGGGCACCAAATTTATGTGTTTTGTTTTGTTTTTTTTTTTTTTATGTTTTTGGTTGGGTTTGGATAACCCATTGTTTATCAAATATTTTTGAATTGATTTGATGGGGTTTTTGTTTGTTAAATTTTCAAAAATTCCATGTGTTTTGTCATGTTACTCATATATGTAATTTTTTTAAATTTTTGTAACTTGCAATCATTATTTTGCCATAGGTTCACCATTCAACTTCAAAGTTCAAAGTTCAAACTTCATCTTACAAATTTAAAACTCAAGAGTCAAGAGTTCAAACAAGTTACAAACATGCCAAGGAAATTGGACCCTCTATGGGAATTTAGTGACTCAAAAACCCTAGTGGATTGAGAGCTGAGGAGGAGAGGATCAATTTTCTCTAGCAAACCGGTATGGGCACCAAATTTATGTGTTTTGTTTAGTTTTTTCTTTATGTTTTTGGTTGGGTTTGGATAACCCATTGTTTATCAAATATTTTTGAATTGATTTGATGGGGTTTTTGTTTGTTAAATTTTCAAAAATTCCATGTGTTTTGTCATGTTACTCATATATGTAATTTTTTTAATTTTTGTAACTTGCAATCATTATTTTGCCATAGGTTCACCATTCAACTTCAAAGTTCAATCTTCATCTTACAAATTTAAAACTCAAGAGTCAAGAGTTCAAACAAGTTACAAACATGCCAAGGATATTGGACCCTCTATGGGAATTTGGTGAACTTGATGGAGGGTTTGATAGAATGAACTTGAGTTGCAAGTTGTGTGGGCATCATATGTCAGGGGGGGTTTATAGATTGAAGTATCACCTTGCACAAATCCCTGGATTTGATGTAGGGCCTTGCACAAATACAAGTCCGGAAATCATCCGAAGAGCTATGAGATCATTGGAAGAATTAGAGCACGACAGAAAGGCCAAAGCAGAAATGAAGAGGCAACTAGCAAAGAGGTTGTTAGGCTCAGGTGAAGGAAGTGGCATTGGTTCTACTTCAGCATCAATATCTACAACCAACCCAGTAGCTGTCTCATCATTTTTTGTTCCTAGAACCACGCCTGGTTCACAACCATCTATCACTTCAATGCTTAAAAAAATGGAGAAAGAACAAGCTGACAAGTTGTTGGCCAAATTTCTCCTTTGGAGTGATATTCCTTTTCGCGTTGCAAGGAATAATCCATTTTTCCAGCCTGCTGTTGATGCTATTGTAACTGTTGGCCCAGGGTACAAAATCCCTTCTTATGATGACTTTAGAGGCCGAATTCTTCAAAATGAAAAGGTTGACTGCACCAAAAGATTGGAGGAGTTTAGGGCATCATGGGCACAAAAAGATGCACTGTGATGTCAGATGGTTGGATCGACCAAAAGGGGAGAACCCTTATGAACTTCTTGGTTAGTTGTCCCAAGGGGACAATGTTTATGAAATTTATTGATGTATCTTCACATGTCAAAGATGCAAAAACTTTATGTGATTTGCTGGATGTGTTTATTTTGGAGGTGGTTTTATGAAACCAGCTCACAAAAAGATAGAAAAGATAGATCAACGCCTTAGAATTCAGCCTCTTCGAGGGGGCAACCTGCTTTACATTACATAAATGAACAATTCTTGGATGATTGAAATGACAAAACCTCCTTTCTATCTATAGGAGTCTAAGGAGTCACAATATAACCCAGCTGACCTAACAATAATAATATAAAGCCACAAAAATAACAATAGAGGGATTCTATAGGGCACAGTAATAACAACATGGGGACAATAGGGGCACAACAATATTAATAAGGGATACAACTACAATAA
>APFE031680953.1:8986-19554 GCA_000404065.3 Pinus taeda
AATATGATACAAAATGTAGTTACAAAGTTTATTGGCCAAAAAGGGACCCGGCCTCAATCAACACGCATCCATGAAAGTTGTCTGAGACTGCCCAACAAAGGGGAAACCAGTCCAAAAGAAAATATGTCCAAAATACAACCAAATTTAACCCACAGCATTCCTAACGAGACCAGCCGATCAAAGCCAACATCAAAACCACACATAAAACAATAGTTTATTGTGACTAGACCAACCGACCAACAGATTATCCTGAGGACACAAAACACTGGACAAAACTAGACCAAGAACTATAAGAAATGCCACATGGCAGACGTGACACACGTCGCAAAGTCTTTCGGAGTAGGTTTCTCCACAATTGGACATGCCCGGTCATCTGAGTCGTCCGAATCGCCACGTCCCACCACTTGATGGCCTTCCTCCCTGCTTCCTACCTCAACCTGCGAGCTCGATATGTCATCCAGATGGCTCTCCATGACCTGCATGTCACATTGAATGCTCATGTCAACATGTGAACTACTAGCAATGGCTTTACCGTGCCTTCTGTTCCAACCTCCATCACCTTCCTGCTCATCATTGTTGCCCCTCTTCCTGCTTGGGCCAGCTCTGTGCATCTCCTCCGTGGAAATGGTCACGGGAATGTGTTGTTCGGTCTCTTCTGTAATGGAGATGGAGATAGTGGCTACAATAACCGGGCAGTTCAAAGAGCTACAGAACCGAAACTCCGTTGTGTGAGGAATAGGATGCGGAGGGAGAGGAAAGGTTGCAGTGCGAATCCCCGCCGGTTTGTGTCTTGAGCTGTGGAGGCCAGCTCTGCCTCTGCCACTCCTGGTATTTGGATACTGACTTGCAAGACTGTGCTAGTGGGGATTTTCGACAGGGGAAGCAGAGTTATGGCTTTGCAAAACAAGGGAGCGAGAACTTCTGCCTCGCATGCCACCACATCGGTTGCACATTCGGTGGCAGACCATGGTGGAAATGGGAACATGTAAAGAGTCAAGACGAGCATAAGAGAAATTGACAAAGGAGCTTTGCGTCGAAGTTACCGAGTTCTGGAGGACGTGAGCTGAATTGCAGAGGTTTGTATGGGAATGGTGAAAGCCATTACCCAAATCAATACAACTCACAATCTAGCATCTACGCCCAGTGCTAGTGCATTCAGTCAACTCTCCCACCTGCGGAGGGCATGAATAGTGAAACATGGGCAGAATGATAGGAATGTTCTCCGACTCCATGTATATGCAGGTAATGGCTTTGCCTCGACTTGAGCAGGCATTAAATGCCACCTGCGAGGTGCCATGAATGTCATTCATGGTCACCTTGGGATGGTTGCAGAGGGCCATGTGGCTGCCTCACCCACCGTTGCCCTGTCTCAACATCTTAATAACCTTAATTAACACCCGCATCTAGGGAATGAAATATATTTTTTAATAATAATAATAATAATTAATTCATTTTCACATAATAATAATTAATAATAATAATTATTAATAATAATGTATTCTTTGTCACAATGTGACATTGGACCATGGTTGATCGTGGTTGACCATTGTTTATTTTCATATTTAGACAATCTTTGTTACAAAGTGACATTTGAGCATGGTTGATCATGGTTGTCGATGTTTCACCATGTTTTACCCAAAGGAATACTAAAAATCCAAGAACTATAAAGCTAAGGGATCAATATAAAAAACGTAAGGGATTAACAAAGCCTAGTAATTAATATTTTCAACCCAAAGGATTGATAAACCCACATGTCTATGAATATTATAAACCGAAGGGAACAATAAACCCTAGGGATTGTTACTATTATAAACCCAACATATTAATAAACTGAAGCGATAAATATTGTAAAACTAAGGCATTAATATTAAACCTTAGGACTAGAAGTTGAATGATTCCAACAAATTCACGAGGGAGGATTGGATTGAAACATGGAGAAGCAGGCGATGGCGGTAGCTAGGGTTGGAGCACCTGTGACAAGGGTAGGCTCTGTCCCTCTGCACCTGCAGTAACGACAGGCCTCGTCCTTCTGCTGTGATCAGTGGTCAAGGACGAAAATAGATCTTTGCCTTTCGGACTGTGGGTACACCTCGTATGGAACCCCAGTTGGGGGGAGGTGAAGAACCTCACCCACAAAACGACAATGAAATGTTTGAGAACTTGGCAGAGAAGGAAAACCCAAACCAGAACGGAGACAACAGTAGTTAGGAACACCAGCATGCAAGACAGGGAGAAAAAGTGCGAGAGGTTCATTCAGCGACATGCAAACTAGTCGCAGCGATTCGACCAAGAGTTGAACTGCCTAGACATCATATTGAAGCAAGAATACAGTTCATGCAAGACCATGCTCTCATAGGGAAGTTCATAGGGATGTGGTCGACCGAAAGAGCACTGCGAAGCTGGATAAACATGAAATGGCACCCAAAAGGGCACATCACCTTGCAGCTGGGACCGAAAGGTTTTTTCACAGCTATCCTCAACTGCTTGGAGGACTGAAATAGAGTCATGGATGGTGGACCTTACTTCTTCAATGCTGCCGGATTATTTCTCAAAGGATGGGTATAACATTTCAACCCAGACACGGTGGACCTCGGCTAGGCTCCGGTGTGGATCCGCCTATATTCACTCCCTTCAGAATTTTGGGAGGAAGACTCTCTGAAAGCGATAGGAAACACTCTGGGTGAGTTTGTCAAAACAACCGAAGAAACGAAGATAGGTAAATATACCTCTTATGCCAGAATTTGTGTTTATATGGATCTCAACGAAGCTCTTCCAGATGCGTTAAACATCTCTTACTTTGACAAGGATTGGTTACAAATTATTGACTATGAACATGTGCCATTTCGCTGTCGAGGATGCCATGCTCCTGGGAACTTATTCAGAGATTGACCTTTAAATCATAAACCCTCCCCTGTTTCGGATCCGGTAGTCTCAGATGGAACTGGATTCATCAAGGTGGCTAGTCGTCGAAGGGCACATAAGAAGCAAGCCCCGAAACCAAAAGTAGCGCAATCCAGTCAACCAAAGCCATCCACCAGCAACAAATTTGGGGCCCTAGCAGATCAATCTGAAACTCAACTGAACTTGTCAGAAACAGAACCTAAGAACGATGACAATAACAAAAAAGGAGGATCCACTAGGGCTCCATCAGATACTAATGGTAAGGAAGCTTCGACCTCAAAAGAATTAAAAGATGTATCATGGAATACCCAAGATAGACCAATGGAGACTCCACTCTCGGCTATCGGTACAGAAGAAGAACCAATGGAAGAACAAGATTACTCTCAATTTATGGATGAAGAAACAGACACAATAGATATAGGGGATTTGCATCTTCCGGGCCTTGAAAAGGCATGCAACACCAACAATTTTGACAATATTCCAGCCCGACAGCTCAAAAACTTGGAAGAGGTTTTATCAAGAGATCAAAGGCAAAGATATTTAGGTATTCAAACAAGTAGCTCTTGGGATAGGTGACTCATTTCCAAGGACATTAAAAAGCGAGGTAGGAAAACTGTCCTTCAAAGAACAATTAAGGTGGGGCAAATTTTAGTGGATTCAGGAAGATATGCCAAGTTAACTAAGTACTTTAGTCCTGATATAAATCTTTCTCAATGAAGCTAATTTCTTGGAATATCGGAGGGCTTAACGGTCCCCAGAAAACCCGACTACTCAAAAACATGGTAAAGAAAGAAAACCCTCAGGTTATATTCTTGCAAGAGACAAAGTGCGACACCATAGTGTTGGACAAGCTAGCCAATAAATTCTGGCCTGGAAGTCATAATATAGTAGTTGATGCAAATGGAGCCTTAGGAGGCATTGCCATCATATGGGATTCTAGAGCTGTGGATCTCACTAACTTCCATGCTGACAGGAACTTCCTCCAAGCTACTTTTCACATTTTAGGAACAAACCAATATGGACTCCTAACCAATGTTTACATCCCACAGGAAACTCACGGAAAAGAAGAGATCCTAGACTCCATCTCGGCTCTTAATCAGGACAGACCACTTCCTCTTTGGATTGCAGGTGGAGATTTTAACATGATCACAAGAATGGATGAAAGAAGAGGAGGTAGGGGCAGAAGTTCTCAAGACAGAACGCTCTTGATGGACTTTATTCAAAATAATTGGCTCATTGATCTCCCTTTCAATAATGGAATTTTTACATGGAACAACAGACAGGCAGGAAGCTTCCAAATTGCATCTTGGTTGGACAAGTTTCTTCTCTCAGATAATGCCATCCATCTAGGGGGGGATTTTGCTGCTTCTATCTTGCCCTTTACTGGCTCCAACCACTAGCCCATTTCACTTCATTGGTCTCGACCGGGGAACAATACTCGTAGACCTTTTCGCTTTGAAGCCTTCTGGTTGACCCATCCAGACTTCCATAAGTTCATCAGTACAGAATGGAAAATCTTTCATCCACCTCCAGGTTCCAAAATGTTCCAATTTCAACAAAAACTCAAGCACCTCAAAGGCAAAATCAAATATTGGAATCGAACTACATTTGGCAATATCTTTCACGGGAAAGCAAATATTGAACAGGACATGAAGCAATTGTAGCAAAAGATCATTACTCTTGGCAGATCCGATGATCTTGCTGAACAGGAAAAAACCCTTGAAAGGAAACTGATGGAAAAAGAAAAACAGGAAGAAATGTTGTGGAAGCAAAAATCAAGAATTAGGTGGCTTAAAGAGGGTGAAAAAAATACCAAATTCTTTCATAACACCACAATTCAACGCAGAATTCACAATAATATTACTCACATTCAAAATGATCAAGGCATTAAAATTGAAAAACATGAAGAGATCGAGGCCGAACTCCTCAACTACTTCAAGAAGGTGCATAAAGAACCAATCAGTGACCGTTCTCAGACCATTCAAAATATCACCAGCAAAATCCCCAGACTCATATCAGATGAACATAATCAGACGCTCCTCAAACCGGTTGATCTTCAAGAAGTGGAAACAGTAGTTAAACAACTAAAAGTCGGCAAGGCCCCAGGTCCGGATGGTTTTACCTCCAACTTTTTTCACAACTTCTGGGAACTTATCAAGAATTAGGTCTGGCAAGTCGTGGAAGAGTCGCGCTCTCTTCGGTGGATGTTTCCAGGGATAAATGCCACTTTCATAGCCCTGATTCCTAAGGTAGAGAAGCCTTGTAAGACGGACAAGTTCAGACCGATTTCTCTCTGTAATATTATTTACGAAATAATCTCAAAAATTATAGCCACCAGACTAAAGCTTTTGCTTCCTCTGATCATCTCGCCAGAACAGTCTGGATATGTGGAAGGTAGACAGGTCATGGATGGGATCATTCTTACGCATGAGATAATTCACTCCTCGAAGATCTCCAAGAAGCCAGGTATGCTTCTTAGACTCGACCTCTCAAAAGCTTTTGACAGCCTCAGCTGGAATTACATTGAAAAGATTCTATTGGCTTTTGGTTTCAATGCTTCCTGGGTTTGATGGATTATGAGCCTCATAACATCCTCCTTCTTCTCGGTTCTAATTAATGGCATTCCCTCCAAAACCTTTCATCCTTCCCGTGGCATCAAGCAAGGGGATCCCCTCTCCCCTTTCTTCTTTATATAGCGGCAGAAGGTCTTGGGCGAAGTATCAAGCATGCTCAACAAGCTACTCATCTCAAAGGTATCTCCTTTCACAACTCCCCTGCAGTCACTCACCAACAATTTGTGGATGACACCATGCTCTATGGGCACCCCTCAGTCTAGGAAGCCAGGCATCTCAAATCTCTTTTAGCAGTTTTTTCAGAAGCCTCTGGTGCCTATATTAATCAGTCCAAGTCTCAAATCTTCTTTTTTCACACTACCTCTGTTATCCAGTCAGCCATATTACGAATCCTAAGATTCTCCTCAGCCAAACTCCCCTCTACTTATCTGGGAGCCCCCCTCATTGCCTCCAACTTGAAGCACTCTTCCTGGAAATCTCTCTTAGACAAGCTGGAAGCTAAACTCTCCTCTTGGACCCATAGATCTCTCAATATGGCCAGCCGTCTTGTCTTGATCAAAGCCATCCTTTAGGCCATGCCCCTTTACCTTTTTTCCATTCTCGCAGCCCCGAAATGGGTTCTCAAAGAACTTAAAGTTATCCAGAGGGATTTTCTCTGGGGGAGCAGTGGACTTCACCGCAAATGGGCACTCGTCAAATGGGAAATTGCATGTCTTCCAAAAAAAGGAGGCGACATTGGATTAAGAGATCCCGCTCATAGTAATGCGGTCATCGGAGCTCGGATCTGGTGGAGATGGCTCTCGGGTCCTCTTACTCCTTGGGCTATTTTATGGACAACCAAATACATGGGAAACTTTCCTAGAGAGGAACTTATAAGAATATCAGAGATGTGTAATGGTTCAATTATTTGGAACTCGGCAAAACTTCACAGGAACCTCATTCAGCAGCACAATTTTTGGGAGGTGAAAAGCGGAGACTAGGCTCAATTTTGGGATGACTCTTGGCAATAGTCGCCCAATCTAAGAGACCTACTCCCGAATATTGTACCCCCGGAACAGGATCTCCACCCCCCAATCAAGGTTGGAAATTTCTGGAGCATTACTGCCCAACAAGACTACAGAGAATGGCACAAAGCATCTCATATCATAACTCATGGGACTATACAAGAACAACAAACTCTGGACATAGAACTAACAAAAAGGAAAATACAGTATTCCGAGGAAAAAGATGTTCTCAGATGGGGTTATGAAGAAAGAGGCACTTACTCCACCAGAGAGGATTACAATTTACTCATTAAAGATCAATCCAGGCCCGACAAGCTATGGAGCAAGATATGGGATCCTTCTACTTGGCCGAAAATCTCCACCTTTCTTTGGTTTCTCTGCCACAAAAGGATTCTTACTTGGGACAAATTGAGGAAAAGAAACTTTATCGGTCCCTCCATATGCTTCATTCGGAGAGGGACATTCTCGGTGGATTGGGTTAAATGACAGGGGACGGCAGCAAAGGAACATTTACGCTCGTCCATTTTCGACTGCGCAACAGAGCTCAGCTCCTTGGCAATCTTGCAGACCATATTAATGGCGGGCGAGCTTCGAGGTAAGGGAAGCGACATTATAAACGGTGGCAACACAGGTGTTACCATGTTCATTTCGGTATGGTTTGGGGTTCTTATGCCGCCTCTCGCGTTGTTAAGTTCAAGCCCTGGTTTGATTGCCCAGCATGTCTACGATCCTCTGGGCTTTCGACATCCCAATTTCGCTATGTATAGCCCTGTTAATATGGTCAGGCCTTGGTAGCGTATGTTAGGTCGTCATGGCTCCAATCGAGAAAGGTCGTCGCGCCCTTCAGCTGAGGCGGAGACCTTTCCCCACTGTCATTGCCATTGCCATTGCCCTCATACGGGAGGTGCTAGCTCTCTAAGGCAGAGCCAATATCTGGAAGCTAGCTCACCTGGGTCTTCGTCTTCGCCTTTTTTCGACTCAGCTGTCTTCACCTTCAATAGCCCTTTGAATTTCCCCCAGATCAATGCCCACGTCTCTGTGCTATTCATTGATGAAGCCCAAGACGAGGGGGGAACCAGTGCACATCAAGAGTTTACCTCACGAGTCAATATCGCGAAGGCTACGGAGACGCCCTCTGCGGACGAGGCGAAGGCAATGGAAAGGCCACACCTTGAGACGGAGGACGTCGAGACGAGAAGGAGGGCCAAGCTCAGGAAGAGGAAGAATATGGATGATGCCCAATTGTGGAGGAGGTTCTGGAAGATTAATCTGCTGCAAGGTCTCAGGTCATGTTGCTCGGAAGGGATTTTGCTTACTCCTTTTTTGGCTTTGCCCATGTGTCCAAATGTTTCTGGCATGTCTTCGTGTCAAATTGTTTCTGTGTTAATGTGTCATTGTGGCACTATGCCAATGCTGTTGTTTAACCGGTTCTCGTAATGTTTGGATGGCCACTCTGTGTCAATTTTTATGTATTCCCCTACACGGGAGTGTTCTACTGTTTACTATCGCCCCTGTGTGGAATGAACAGGTTCACCCTCTTTTTTTGCTACAAATGGTTGTTCCACGCTGCCATTCTTCCAGGCAGCTAGATCTTCCAGACAGCATGATTGTAATTATAATCTTGTTTTGTATATAATAAAATAGTTTAATCGAGAAAAAAAGAAAAAAAAAAGTTTATTGTAGCTAAAGTACTATTTTTGTATTTATTTGGTTTTTGTTCTCCATGTAAAAGTATTATCCAAAACATTTGGTGTAACTTTTAATTTCAGATATGGATGCTATACTTTAGCATAATTAATCCTAGAAATTTGAGTCATTAATTATTCAACACATTTATTTGGATTTGTTTTTAGTGTATTTTTTAGTGGAAAATTTTAACTTTTAAATCTTCATTTGTGTTATAAAAGCTGGTTTTTTCACTATATGTATGGATTCAGCATGCCGAAAAATCTTTAAGCATAATTAATCATAGAATTCTGAGTCACTAATTATTCAACACATTTATTTGCACTTGTTTTTAGTGTATTTTTTTGGTAAAAAAAAATGACTTGAAATTTTTATTTGTGTTATAAAAACTAGTTTTTTCACCGTAGATATAAAATTACCCACCAAAAAGCTTGCAAAATGTCTAACTAAAAACAACTCTCAGAAATTATATCACATAGTAGAAGGCTGAAGAATAATGTATTATATTAAGAACTGACAAATATTAGAAACTGGGGTAGAATGGTAATTTAGTGATCATTAAAGTGTTGTCATGATTGGCATATGGTGAAATAAACTTTTAAGGTTTAGAAATATACTCAAGTTAAATTGTCAAATATCTCGAACTTTAAATCATGAATAAAGAAATAAATTCACATTCCAGCGCATTCGTTATATAAAATAAAACAGTAGGTTACGAAAATAGCCAGCTGTAGCTTCATATATTATATGTCGTTAAGAACTGACAAATATTAGAAAATGGGGTAGAATGGTGATTTAGTGATCACTAAAGTATTGTCATGATTGCCATATGGTGAAATAAACTTTTAAGGTTAAAAAAAATACTTAAGTTAAATTGTCAAATATCTCGAACTTTAAATCATGAATAAATAAATAAATTCACATTCCAGCCCATTCGTTTTATAAAATAAAAGAGTAGGTTGCGAAAATAGCCAGCTGTACCTTAATATATTATATGTCGTGAACAGCTGAACTGTAATGTGAGTCTCACTATTACAGCGATGTTGAAATTGAAGCATGCCCTCACCTGTGGCTTGAAATGGTTGAGTTACAGTTCGCACCAAAGACAATGATGACGTCTAATCTGTCAAAAGAATTTCCCACCTAACTCTTATGTTATGTAGAGAAAGGGGAATAATATAAAAGCATTTCCCCACGTAATAATGTTTCATAATACAAAACATTGCAAAAGTTACTACACTAAAGTTGCTTCGACACGACTCTGCTACTTCAAATCAAAATTGAGATGTCATAAGGCAGGGGCCTTACGAATGAACGCCTTCTCATCACATTGTGACTTCAGTCGTCACGATGTGTGGACGCGAATCACCACATCACTTATCACGCCATATGATAATCCACTCGACGTTGACGGCAAATCCGTTGCTTTATTTTCGAAAAAGAAGAAAACATCTTCCAGTGCCACAACACCATTTACCCATTTTCTTCCATAAATAATTAACTTCGATTCTTTCACTATACACTGAATGACGCTGATTGCGGAGCACACACGTAGATTCTCCAACTTTTGGAGACAAAATTGCAAGTTTGGAACCGTGACTCATGAGATAGCATTAGTGGGTCCTTCCGATATAGAGATTGGCGCTGAAGCGTGATATTCAATACAACACGCCATCGAATTTGGTTGCACAACCAACTGAACCGTCTTTGCTTTTTTCCCTCAAGCGATTCTCCTCATTATCTAATATGCCGATAATGCGTCTGGACAGGCCGAGAAAAACTGAATGGTAGGAGAGAGGATTGTTTTTTATAACAAAGAATTTTACTGGAACTTAATCGCATCAAGTTAAATATGAGGAGGTTAACGAAACTGCAACCTGCAACATATCACTAGACCACCATGTAATCGAACCCCTCCTGACCGTTAAGTTACTCCAGAATGACTTGCCGTGAAATAACATTGTGGCCTTCGATTTCGTAATGTGTGCTGTCTTAGGTGTGTGGATTGTGTTAGTCAAAGTTCTTCATGCTTCTAGATTAGGAGTTAAAGTGAGTTTGTGCCCCCTCATGATATGGTGTCATTCTGAATCAAAATTTTCATGTTTCCAGAAATATTAAGAGTTAAAGTGAGTTTTTGGGCATTTATGGTATAATTAATTAAGATATGAGTGACACTAATGGTTAAGAGCATGTGCTTCCTTCTAAAAACTCACAGCTTCAAAACCACAAAGATGGAGTTTTGTATGCTTTTGTAGACTTAGCATGAAATAGAATAATTTTTTGTATTATATTATTGTAGTATAATTAGCACAATTATATTTGTTGTAGTTGATATATGTTGATAGGTGTATATGAAGCATACATATTAAGACAACTCTATTTTCTAATGTGATTAATATACACT
>APFE031680953.1:19917-95086 GCA_000404065.3 Pinus taeda
CATTCATTAATAATAATAATAATAATAATAATAATAATAATTCATAAAGAATAGTTAATTAATTAATTTTTGTTATATAATGATATTTTTTTTAAATGGTTTTTTTTTCTAAGTAAGGTTAATCTATTAATATGATACATAAAGTAGTTACAAAGTTTATTGGCCAAAAAGGGACCCGGCCTCAATCAACACACATCCATGAAAGTTGTCTGAGACTACCCCAACAAAGAGGAAACCAGTCCAAAAGAAAATATGTCCAAAATACAACCAAATTTAACCCACATTTTTCCTGACGAGACCAACCGATCAAGACCAACATCAAAACCACACAGAAAACAATAGTTTATTGTGACTAGAGCAACCAACCAACAGATTATCCTGAGGACACAAAACACTGGACAAAACTAGACCAACAACTATAAGAAATGCCACATGGAAGACGTGACACGCGTCGCAAAGTATTTCAGAGTAGGTTCCTCCACAATTGGACATGCCCACTCATCCAAGTTATCCAACTCGCCATGTCCCACCGCTTGATGGCCTTCCTCCTTTCTTCCTACCTCAACCTGTGGGCTCGATATGTCATCCAGATGGCTCTGCATGACCTGCATGTCACTTTGAATGCCCATATCAACATGCGAACTACCAGCAATGGCTTTATCGTGCCTTCTGTTCCAACCTCCATCACCTTCCTGCTCGTCATTGTTGCCCCTATTGCTGCTTGGGCCATCTTTGTGCGTCTCCTCCGTAGAAATGGTCACGGGAATGTGCTACTCAGTCTCTTCTGTAATGGAGATGTAGATAGTGGCTACAATACTGGGCAGTTCAAAGAGCTATGGAACCGAAAGTGCACTGTGTGAGGAATAGGATGCGGAGGGAGAGGAAAGGTTACAGTGCGAATAGCCGTCACTTTGTGTCTTGAGTTGTGGAGGCTAGCTCTACCTCTGCCACTCCTGGTATTCAGATACTGACTTGCAAGACTGTGCTAGTGGGGATTTTCAGTAGGGGAAGCAGAGTTATGGCTATGCAAAATAAGGGAGCGAGAACTTCTACCTCGCATGCCACCGCATCGGTTGCACATTCGGTGGCAGATCATGGTGGAAATGGAAACATATAAAGAGTCGAGAGGAGCATAAGAGAAATTGATAGAGGAGATTTGCGTCGAAGTTACTGAGTGCTGGAGGACGTGAGCTGAATTGCAGAGGTTTGTATGGGAATGGTGGAAGCCATTACCAAAATCAATACAACTCACAATCTAGCATCTGCACCCAGTGCTAGTGCGTTCAGTCAGCTCTCCCACCTGTGAGGGGCATGCACAGTGAAACAAGGGCAGAATGATAGGAATCTTCTTTGGCTCCATGGTTATGCAGGTGATGGCTTTGCCTCGACTTGAGCAGGCATTAAATGTTGCCTGCGATGTGCCATGAATGTCATTCATGGTGACCTTGGGATGGTTGCAGAGGGCCATGTGGCCGCCTCACCCACCGTTGTCCTGTCTCATCATCTTAATAACCTTAATTAACACCCACATCTAGGGAATGAAATATATTTTATAATAATAATAATAGCTAATTCATTTTCACATAATAATAATTATTAATAATAATGTATTATTTGTCAGAATGTGAGATTGGACCATGGTTGATCGTGGTTGACCATTGTTGATTTTCATATTTAGACAATCTTTGTTACAAAGTGACATTTGAGCATCGTTGATCATGGTTGCCGATGTTTCACCATGTTTTACCCAAAGTAATACTAAAAATCCAAGAACTATAAAGCTAACAGAATAATATTAAATCATACGTATGCGAACCTTTAGATAAAAAAACCCAAGGCATTGATATTATAAACGAAAAGGAATAATAAACCCACGGGATAAAAATTATAAACCCAATGTATATAAACCCTAACATAAATATTATAAGCCCTAATATAAACATGGTCGACCATGGTAGACCATGGTTGATTTCCATATAGATACAATCCTTGTCACAATGCAATGTTAGATCATGGTTAACCATGGTTGATCATGACTAATTTTCATACCTAGACAATCATTGTCAGAATGTGACATTAGACCATAGTTGACCATGATTGATTTCTATATCCATATGGTTTTACCATGGTCGAACATGATTGGCTATGATTGAGCATGGTTGACCATGGTTAATATTATAAACCCAAAAGGTCGATATTATAAACCCAAGGGATTAATACTAAAATCCCAAGGGATTATGAACCGAAGAGAATAATCTTAAAGCCAAGGGACTAATATTATAAACCCAACATATATAAACCCTAAGATACATATTATAAACACTAAAATAAGCATGATTGACCATGGTTGATTTTCATATTGAGACAATCCTTATCAGAATGCAATGTTGGACCATGGTTGACATAGTTGATTTTCATATCATGACAATCTTTGTCACAATGTGACGTTGGACCATGGTTGATCATAGTTGATTTTCATATGGAGACAATATTTGTGAGAATGCGACGTTGAAACATGTTTTAGAACGATTGACCATGGTTGACCATGATTCTCCATGATTGTTCGTTATTTTTATATGGTGACAATTTTTGTCATAATGTGAGATCTCACCATGATTGACCATGGTTGACCAAGGTTGGTTATGGTTGGCCATGGTTGACCATGATTGATATTATAAACCCAAGTTAATAATAAACCCAAGGGATTAATACTAAAACCCCATGATTTACCATGGTTGAGAATGGTTGACTGTGATTGATATTATAAACATAAGGGAATAATAAACCCAAGGGATTGATATTATAAACCCAAAGGAATAATAAACCTAAGGGATTATGAACCAAAGGGAAAAATATTAAACCCAAGGGACTAATATTATAAAACCAAGGTGTAAAAGCCCTAAGATAAAAATTAAAAATACGAAAATAAACATGGTTGAGCACGAATGATTTTCATGTTGAGACAATGCTTGTCACAATGCCACATTGGACCATGGTTGAACACGGTTGATTATGGTTGTCCATTGTTGAATAATATTAAACCATAGGAATATGAATGCTTAGATCAATAAACTCAAGGGATTGATAGTATAAACCCAAGGGAATATTAAGCATAAGTGATAAAAAGTAGAAACCTAAGGTATATAAATCCTAACATGAATATTATAAACCCTAAACTAAACATGGTTTACCATAGTTGACCATGGTTGATCTCCATATAGAGACAATCCTTGTCACAATGCAACATTGGACAATGGTTAACCATGGTTGACCATAATTGATTTTCATATCGAGACACTCTTTGTTAGAATGCAACATTGGACCATGGTTGACCATGGCTCATTTCCATATCCATATGGTTTGCCATGGTTGAACATGACTGGCTATGATTGTCCATGGTTGACAATGAATAATATTGTACACCCAATGGTTTGATATTATAAACCCAAGGGAAAAACAAATCCAAGGGATTAATACTAAAAATGCAAGGGATTATGAACCCAAGGAAATAATATTAAACTCAAGGGACTAGTATTATAAATCATCAGATAAATGTTATAAACACTAAAATAAACATGATTGGCCATGATTGATTTTCATATTTAGAAAATCCATATCACAATGCCATGTTGGACTATGTTTTACCATGTTTGATTTTCATATCGAGACAATCTTTGTGAGAATGTGATGTTGGACCATGGTTGATCATTGCTGATTTTCATATTGACACAATCTTTTTCAAAACACAACGTTCAAACATGTTTGATAACAACTGACCATGGTTGACCATCATTAACCATGATTGTCTAAGATTGTCCTTGATTTTTATATCGAGACAATTTTTGTCATAATGCAACATCCGATAATGATTGACCATGGTTGACCATGGTTGGATATGGTTGACCATGATTGATATTATAAAACCAAGTTAACAATAAAACCAAGGGATTGATATTATGAACACAAGGGAAAAATAAACCCAAGGTTAATACTAAAACCCCAAGGGATTGTTCATTTTCATATCAAGACAATCTTTGTCACAACGCGACGTTCAAACATGTTTGACCACAATTGACCATTTTTTACCATGTTTGATTATATAAAACATGGTTGACCATTATCAACCATGATTATCCAAGATTGCCCTTCATTTTTATAAGGAGACAACTTTTGTCATAATGCGACATCTCACCATTGTTGACCATGATTTGTTATGGTTGATCATGGTTGACCATGGTTGGTTATGGTTGATCATGGTTGACCATGATTAATATATTATAAAAAAATGTAAATAATGAACCGAAGGGATTGATATTATGATCACAAGGGAAAAATAAACCCAAGGTTAATACTAAAACTCCAAGGGATTATGAAGCCAAGGGGATAATATTAAACCCAAGGGACTAATATTATAAACCCAACATTGTTAAACCCTAATATAAATATTACAAGCACTAAAATAAAGATGGTTTATTTTCATGGTGAGACAATGCTTGTCATAATTCGACGTTCAATCATGGACGCCCATGGCTGGCTATGGTTGACAATGGTTGACTATGATTGATATTATAAATATAATAATAAATCCAAGGGATTGATATTATAAACTCAAAGGAATAATAAACCCAGGGTATTAATACTAAATCCCAAGGGATTATGAACCCAAGGGAATAATATTAAACCCAAGGGACTAATACTATAAACCCAGGAGACTAATATTATAAACCCAAGGTATAAAACCCTAAGATCAATATTAAAAATACTAAAATAGACACACTTGAGCATGGTTGATTTTTATATTAAGACAATCCTTGTCACAATGCGACATTGGACATTGGTTTATCATGATTGAACATGGTTGATTATTGTTGACCATTCTTGGATAATATTAAACCTTAAGAATATGAACCCTTAGATCAATAAGCCTAGGGGATTGATATTATAAACCCAAGGGAATAATAAACCTAAGGGATAAAAATTATAGGCCCAAGGTATATAAACCCTAAAATAGACATGGTTGACTATGGTTGATTTCCATATTATATTAATCTATTGTGATATTGACATAATCATAAATAGTTGGACTAATATCTAACCCTTAATATGGGACTTTTATAAAACCAAGGGATTATTAATATTATGAATACAAGAGATCAATAAAACCAAGGCATTATTGTTTTTTGTAAGGTTCTAGGACTACATCTTCATCACGTCCAACTTTTCACCCTAATCGGGGGGATATCATAAGATTCAAACCCAAGGCTTCTGGTAGAGTGAGACTTCATTTCCACGATCATTTCCAATTGAGCTACCCTAAGTCGACAATAAGCCCAAGGCATTATTCATATTACAAATCCAAGATACTAATATTATAAAAACAAATGATTAATAAACCCAAGCAATCAATATACCCAAGGAATCAATAAACCCAAGAAACTAATATTAAAAACCCAAATGATATATAAAACTTAGGAATTAATATTTTAAACTCATGGGATTAATAAACCCAAGGGATTAAATGATAAATGAAAGGAATTATTTATATTATAAAATTGAAGAACAAAAAAACCCAATCATTTAATATTATCAACCCAAGGAATTAGTAAACCCAAGGGAAAAATATTAGAAATCCAAGGGACCAAAAAATGCAAGGGATCAATATTAAAAACATAAGGGATTAACAAAGCCTATTAATTAATATTTTCAACCCAAAGGATTGTTAAACCCACATGTCTATGAATATTATAAACCGAAGGGAACAATAAACCCTAGGGATTGTTACTATTATAAACCCAACATGTTAATAAACGGAAGCGATAAATATTGTAAACCTAAGGCATTAATAATAAACCTTAGGACTATTATTTAACCCTTAATATTAGGGATTAATAAACCCAAGGGGTTAAATGATAAACCCAAGGAATTATTAATATTATAAAATTAAAGAACAAATAAACCTAAGTGTTTAATATTGTAAACCCAAGGAAATACCAAACCCAAGGGAAACAATAAGCCTAACAAAGGATTAATAAATCTAAATGATTAATAAACGTGAGGAATCAATAAACTGAACAAACTAATATAAAAAGCTGAAGAGATTAATAAACTCTAATAATTAAAATTTTAAACTCAAGGGATTATTAATATGGTAAACCCAAAAACTAATAAATCAATGGTTTAATATTATAAACCCAAGGAATTAATGCGCCTAAAGAATAAATATTAAAAACCTAAGGGATCAAGAATCAATTATCAATATTGAAAACCCAAGAGATTAATAAAGCCTAGGAATTAATATTCTAAACACAAAAGATTGATAAACTATCATGATTATTAATATTATTAACCGAAGCAATCAATAAACCTTAAAGATTCTTAGTATTATAAACTCCAAGAATAAATAAACTAAAGGGATAAACAATATAAACTTGACAGATTAAACCCTTAACATTGGGGTTTAAGAAATCAAAGGGATTATTATTATTATAAATAGAAGGGACTATTAATATTATAAATACAAGGGATGAATAAACACAATGCATTATTAAGATTATAAACCGAAGGCATTAATATTATGAAATCAGATGATTAATAAACTCAAGCAATCAATAAACCCAAGGAATCAATAAATCCAACAAAATACTATTAAAAAACCAAATGATTAATAAACCCTAGAAATTAATATTTTACCAACACAAGGAAATATAATTATAACACAAATTCCACCAAGATCACGATGTTTGGTTTTGAAAATGAGACAATATATGTCATATTAAATATTTTAAACCCCTTAAGCCCTAAATCCTTGGCATCAATATTATAAACGTAAATAATGCAGTAATACAAAACAAAAATAATAAACATAGATGAAATTCAATATAAGAACCACATTGTAAAGGATTTCTCTTTAGTGTGACTTCTTAGAGTTTTTGGTGCCAGAATCCGGTCGAAAATTTTGTGGTGAAATCATTATTTGTGTTATTTAAACTAGCTTTTTCACTGTATATTTCAACACCGTGAAAAACTTGTGGTGCACTTCTGTTGTGCATGGGTTACCCATCAGACCTGTGATTTCAATGAATTCTTGCATGATTTCAGAGAAATTAGACAGCAAAAATCCACCATAAAAGCTTCCAAAAAGTCGCACTAAAGACAACTCACATTATAAACCATTAAGACATCAATACAAAGAATTAATATGAATACATTAATAATCATACACTCATATTATTAGCTTACACTTACATGGAGTTTACAATATTAATGATTCATGCTATGACTTTTCATGCACAGGACGCTTTGTATGACCACGCTACCCACCATTATTTCAAACACTATTACATTGAAGGCTTAATCAATTTCATCTTCGACATTGACCTTTCCCTCTATGAGGTAATCACTAAATGATATCGTGCCTAAAACGCCAAAGGGTTAGTTCAATAAAAAAACCCTAATCTTGGCTCGTTGATCATTTACCCAAGGGTTCAACCTGCACAGAATTTGTGATACCTATGGCACGGTGACATCACATAAGTGGGATTAATATTATAAACTCAAGGGATTAATATTAAAAAAACTGAAATATTATTAATATTATAAGCTCACGAGATTAATAAACCCAACAAATTAATGTTAGAAATACAAAGATTAATAGACAAAGAATTAATATTATAAAACCAAGGGATTATAAATATTACAAGCCTAAGAGATTAATAAATTCAAAAGATTAATATTATAAACCAACGCATTAATATTAAAAATCCTTGGGATTAATATTATAAACCCAAGACATCAATAAACCCAAGTGATAATAATACTATAAATCTAAGGGATTATGAATAGAATAACCCAAGGGATCAATATTGTAAATCCAAGGAATTAATATTCTAAACCCTTATCATTAATAGTATAAACTCAATGGAATAATAAACCAAATGGATTATTTAACCCAAGGGACTATAAAATCAATACTATAAGTACTAATATTAAACCCATTATAAATACTAAATTACAAACTATATTATATTAATATTGTTAACCCTAGACATTCTAAACTACATTATATTAATATTCCTAACCCTTGAGTTTATAATATTGTTAACCATAGGGTTAATAATATTATACTATACTATATTATAAACTATACCATATTATAAACTCATGGAATTAATAATCCTAAGTGATTAATATTATAAAACCAAGGTATTAAGAAATCCAAGAAATTAAGATTACAAACATAAGGGATTAATATTGCAGATCATTGGAATTAATATTATAAACCCAAGGAACTAATATTAAAAACCCAAGCTATTAATATTATAAACACTTGGAACTAATATTATAAACCCAAGAGATTATCAATAATATAAACCCAAGGGATGAATGTTTTAAACCCAACGGATTAATATTATAAAATGAGGAGATTAATAAACCCAAGTGATTATTAGAATTATAAATTTAAGGGATTAGTAAACCCAAGGGATTAATATTCTAAGCCCTACAATTAATATTTAATCCTACGAATATAAATACTATGTTTAAAATTGTAAACCAGATGGATTATACTTAAGAAATTACATATTAAAACTAAATTAAATATTCTATATGCCGAAAGGATTATAAACCTAGGATTAAATATTAAACTCTAGTATTTAATATTATAAACTCAAAGATGAATATATCAATTCTATATATTTATGATACCCAATATTATAAATACTAATATTATACCCACATTATACTTATAAACAATACTACATTTAAATATACTATATTATAAACGACACCATATTAATACTCCATATTAATACTTTTAACCCTATACATCCTAAACTATAATATATTAATATTGTTAATTCTTATATTTAGTAATAATTGGTTTAATGATATTATACTATACTATTGTTTAAATACTCTTTATACAACCCAATTATAAATAAAAATATAAAACCCATTATTATAAAAACAATATAAATACCATATTATAAACCTAAATATTATGACCCACAATATTATAAACCCCATATATTAAACACAATACTATAAACCCTAATATTAAACTGAAATATTATAAATACCATATTCATTAAACACCCAATAATATAAACTCTAATATTAAACCCAATATTATAAACCTTATTATTAAACCCAAATAATATAACCCTAATATTATACACAAATTTTAAAATATCTCATCTTATAAACTACAAATGTTATAGAACTAAATGTTATAAACATTACAACAACCATACTAGTAAATGTGGTTCACATATATTTATTAGTGTATATTAAGCACATGCATAACCACAATAGTCAATGTTCTTGCATAATTTTATACAAAATACTATATTATAAACCAAATAACTCAAAGCATTAATAAACATAGGAGATTATATAATAAAGCCTAGTAAGACTTATATAATAATATTATAAAACCGAGGTAATAATAAACTCATGCATTAACATCATAAATCCAAGGGGTTAATAGTATTATAAACTTAAGGGATTATTAATATTATAAGCTAAGGGAATTAATAAACCAAAGGGATTAGTAATATTATAAATCCAAGGGATTATTAATATTGTAAAACCAACGGATCAATAAAACAAGAGATTAATAACCCTTGAGGATTAAAAATATTATAAACCCATATGATCAATAAACCTAAGAGATTAATAAACCCAAAGGTTGAATATTGTAAATCTAAGGAATTAATATTATAAACCGTTAGGATTAATATTATAAACCCAAGAAATCAATGCACAAATTGGATTACTAATATTATAAACCCAAGGGATTAGTATTATAAATCAAAGGGACTAATAAACCCAGGGGATTATTTATAAGATAAAACCAATTGATTAATCAACCCAAGGTATTTATATTTTAAATGTTTGGGATTAAAAATCCCAACGAATGAATATGATAAACCCAAAATATTAATAAATCAAAGAAATTATTATCATAATAAACCCAGTGGATTAATAAGCCCAAGGGATTAATAAACCCAAAGAAATAATATTATAAACTAAAGGGATGAATATTATAAACCCTACAATTAATATTAAACCTATAAACCAAAGGCACTAATATTAATACCAAAGGGGTTAGTATTATAAAACCAAGGGATTAATAAACTCACTGAATTAAAAATATTATAAAGTCACTAGATTAACCCTAAGAACTCAAGGGATCAATATTTTAAACCATGAAATTAATATTAAAAACCTGAAGGATTAATAATATAAACCCAAATGATTAATATTATAAGCCTAAGGAATTAGTATTAAAACCCAATTGATTAATATTGTAAACCTTTTGTATTAATATTATAAACCCAAGGGATGAGTACACCATAGGGATGAATATTATAAACCCAGGGTTAAATATTGTCAAGTGAAGGCATTAACATTGTAAACCCTTAGGATTAATATTATAGACCCAAGAGATTAAAGAATCCAATGAATTATAAATATTATAAACCCAACATTTTTAAAAACCTAAGAGATTATTATTATAATAAACCCAAGGAATTAATAAACAACATGGATTATTTATATTATAAACCTAGGATGCTAATCAACCCAAGGGATTAACATTAAAAAATCTAAACGATTAATATTATAAACTAAAGAGATTAAGAAACCAATGAGATAAATATTGTAAACCCAAGGGATTACAAACCTAACAAATTAATATTAAACCCTAGGATTGATATTATAAATCATAACATTATAAACCCTATTCTATTATTATACATATTATGAATTAATATTATAAACCCGGCACCCAGATGCGGGTGACAACCTAGCCATTTAACATGATTAGAATAATGGGCGGCGAGAGGATGAGCCACATGGCCGTCTCTGTTCCCTCCCATACTAGCTTGAAACGAATTCATGGAGGCCTGAAAGATTCATTAAATGGGTACTCTAGCCTAGGTTTACCCATCATGTGCACAATAATGGATTTCACTAGCCATAATGCTGCTCTTCCCCCCTGCTCCATTGCATTTGTCTACCTTAGGCTGCTGAGCTGTGTTCTTGCACTGTTACCACGAGCCATTGCTAATTGGTAAGTTGTGTAGACCTTGGTAATGGGCATCACTTCTCCCAAACCAGGCTCTGCAATTTGAAATCAGCCTAGCCTTCCCTTGCTCATCCTCTGTTCAATTCTTCACCTAACTCGCCCACTGATAGCTCAGCTTTGCATTCTGCCATGGCACACATTCGTCACCAAATGTGAAGTCAAAGAGGGGGATGTCGTGGTGGTACTGTCTGCCCTCCTAGGATGCCTATCCCTGAATCTGCCTCCGCCTCCCCTTCTCGTAACATTCCCAACCCATATCGATCGTTCTCTAGCAGGTATCCTGAAACCCGTAGTCACTCTGGATGCGCATACCTTGAAGATGCTAGCCGAAGAGATGCTGTTGTCCCCACTGCCAATTTTCCTCTCCCCCCTCACTCTGTTCCCCACTCGACCCAATTTTGCTTCCACAGCACCCTGAACAAACCTGTCATTACAACCACTATCACCATCGCTTTCTCTGAAGAAAACGATCTGCAGGATGTTCTGTCGGGGAACACTGGAGCGTAGCAACGGGATGTTCATAGGCTCAGGAGTGACCATGATTCAAACAAGAAAATGATGGACGAGGATATGGTCATCCTACATGGCAAGGCACTCGGTGGTGGTCAGCATGCAGTGGAAGGAAAAATTGGAGACATGCAAACAACTGGTGACAGAATGGTTGACACGTGATGGCCACATGCAACTATTGGCAGCTCTGGTGGCGTTCAATCTACTCATGGGCCTCAAACCGGAGTGTCGGAGGAGGAGGATGAATGGTATAAGTATGTGTGCCTCATCAAAGCGGAGGCCACCCCTGACGACCTCAAGTGATGACACTTGGCAGCCAGGTGTCACCCTTATGCTACAGACTCACTCTTTTCTGAAATAGTTGTTTTGATTAAACTTTCCTAGTTTTTTTGCCTTGTTTTGATATTTCCTATTTTTAAGACTGATAACCCATATGTGGGTATTTTTGCCTTCATCGACTGTTTTCCCCGTCGATGGGGCAATCAAGATATTTTTTGATAGATGATGTTCAGTATTGCTAAGGCCTGTGCCTCATTGTAAACATATTTTGTTTCATATCAATAGAATAGATTTACTTAGAAAAAAAAAATATTATAAACCCAAAGGACAAATAAAATAAAGGGATTATTGATATTATAAACCCGTGGGATTAGTAATATTATAAACTCAATGGATTATTAAAACCAAGGGATTAATATTTTAAACCCTACAATTATAAACCATAAACTCAATCACAAATTACAATATTAAACCTAAACTCATTCAATTTGATAATATAACATTGATTAAATTATAATGTAATGTATTATTGTGACAACAATTGTCACACTCCTACATTGGATAGATTCCCCCACCATTTCAATGTCACAATACTAAACCCTAATATAAATCTAAGCACTATAAACCCTAACATTCTAAAACCCAACAATATAAATCATAATATTAATATTATAATCCCTAGAAATAATATTATTATAAACCCTATGATAAATATTATAAACCACATAATTAATATTATAAATGTTAAGATTAACATTATAAACCCAACATTAAATCAAATATTGTAAATGCAAATATTATTGTAATGAACCTCCATGGCCTATCTAGAAAATAAGCGCAAATCCCCTAAAAAATTTAAAATTTCCTTAGACATAGTTAAGGTTCCATGTTCCTTTCCCCTAGTCAGATTGCTATATCACATTCAAGAAGGAGCTTTATACCATAGACACATTATCTCATCTTCATCAACCGATTTCTATAACACAATTACAGTTGGAAGGGAAGAAAGAGCTATAACATGCAACCATCAAACCTCTCGTGATATGCATGGTAATGAAATCCTCGACTATTGGATTATATAGAAACTACCTCCTAATGGTTCTGCATGCATCTATATCTCATGCCTAATTACTATATTCATGCATAAACTATATAAAAGCTATTAGATCAGTCAACTACATGCATACTAATATTTCATGAATTCAAATGATAATAAGATAACTTCTAAGCAACATACAAAATGCAATCTAGCCTCATTGAGTATATGTGCAATAGATAATCCAACCATCATAGATTATTTTGTTACTTATACTATACCATAATGATCTTCAGTCATCTACTAGTATTTTCCATGTTAACTAAAGGCTTTATATAACATTAAAGGTTCCTTCAGTAATGTCATGAACATCATCATGATAGTCATTTGATATCCTACTCATTCGCAGGCATAAAAACAGAATCCATCATATGAATACGGATAGCATCATACTAACACATAAACCAAGATGGGGAAACATATCCAATATTGAATCAAATAAAATAATTACATGAAGCATAAGACACCGACATACAACATTCCATGCATGTGAATCCATCTAAAACGATCACTTGGAAGGAAGAGCACCACCACCCAACCATGAATCACCTCTAATTCCCTCTGAGCCAAGTTCTTGCCAACCATCAACTGTCATCAATTGGCTAATGCACTAGGTATTTAATACCCTCTTTCATGATTTAGTTTTCGTTAGTGGTCTCTCACTTTTATCGATGTTTCCATTTTGGTAGGTCTTTTTCAGAAAATATCATCTTTATCTCCCATGAGGCTTTTCCTCATAAAATCTCGCCTTTATCTCCTGAAAAGCTTTTATGTCTGATGGATCTTTATCTCCCATCCATCCAAGCTTATCTAGAATCACATCTATAATCTTTATCATGAAAGATTCATCTCTATCATATTCCTCAATGGGATTTGGCAAGAAAATCCTCTCTCTTGGTGATCCACCCTCTAAGCAATTCATTATATTAATTTATTTAATAACACATTTTCTTTTCATATTACATATCACACCTAGATTTCCTCATCCTAGGTTTAGAATAGTTAAACCCACAAAGGAGGGTATCACACCTAGCTTTCCTCAGCTTAGGTTCACAATAATTAAGCACACAAGGGAGGGGTGTTACAATTATAAATTGTATTCTAGAAGCCCTAATATTATAAACCATAACATAAAACCCCAAATGTGTAATGCCACATTGTAACATTGAATAATTTGTAATGCAATGTAATATTGTGACAATCATTGTGAGATTGATTGTCGCACTAAGACAATGTATGTCACAATGCAATGCTGGAAAGATTTTTATACCATTCCAACATCGTGATATTACAAACCCCAAAATTACAAACCCAATAAAATATTAATATTATAATCCAAAGAATTAATATTATAAACATAATGGATCAATACCATAAACCCAAAGGATTAATATTATATCTCTAAGAGATCATTACATTATCGAAAGGGATTAGTATTACAAACCCAAAGCATTAATATTAAAACCCAAGTGTTCAATATTATAGATCCTTGGGACTAATATTATAAACTCGAAGGGATGAATATTATAAAACCAAGGGATTGAAAACCCTAGAGATGAATATTATTAACCTAAGAGTTTAATATTATAAACTAAAGGCACTAATGTTATAAACCCTGAGGATTAATATTATAAACGAAAGAGAATAATAAATCAAAGGTATATTTAATATAATAAAACTAGGGGATTAATATTATAAACTAAATGGTTTAACAAACCCAAGGGATTATTTATATTATTAACCCAACCAATTTCAACCCAAGGAATTGATATTATAAACCCTTGGGATTAATATTATAAACACAAGTTATTAATAAACCCAAGGGATATTACAAATGAAAGGCAGATTAATAAAATCAAGAGGTATTTTAATATTATAAACACATTGCAACATTGAATAAATTGCCATGCTATTTATAATTGACCATGGCTGATCATGGTTGACCATTTTCAACCATGACCATATTGGTTATGGTCGACCATATTTAACCATAGAGACCTTGATCATGCTTGATCATGCTTGACCATATTCAACCACAGAGACCTTAATCATAGTTGACTCTGGTTGATTATGGTTGATGATATTCAACCATAAATGATCCTAATTGACCATGGTTTACCTCTCTTATCATGGTTGATCATCGTTGACCATGGTTAACCATAGAGACAATGCCATGGTTAACCATATTCAACCACGGTTAACCATAGAGACAATGACCATCGTTAACCATATTCAACCACAGTTAGTTATGGTTGACCATGAAAACATTGATTGACCATAATGACGATTGTAACTTGTTCATGATGCTTGACCATGGTTGATCTTTGTTGGCAATGGTTCATATTACATGACAATGGATGACCATGGTTGACCATGGTATAAAACCATTGCTTACCACAATGAACCATGGTTCACCAAACTCAACCATAGAGACCTTAATCATGGTTGATAGAATTCAACCATGGTTAATAATGGTTTACCATCACTAGCCATGGTTTATTATGGATGATCATCATTGACTTTTGTTAATTGTGATTGATTGTGGTTGTCAACAAAGACATTGTCTATGGTTGACCATAACAAGGCATAGAGACCTTAGTTGACCATGTTTGACCATTGTAACCATCGTTGACTATGGTTTGAAATTACGAGTGTCTAGAACATGAAATGTTATTGGTTGACAATGGTTGACCAAATATGACCATTGTTAGCATGGTTGATCATGTTTGATTATAGTTGACCAGATTTGTAATAGCCCTGGTCAAAAATCCATGTAATAAAGTTAGTAAAGGAAAAATACTAATGAAGGTCGACAGGTATTGGAAGTTGAATGTTCAGAAAAATATAGTGATGATGATCACTTGTGATTTATTAATGTCTATGGAAATTGCCAAATACAATGGAGAAGACTTTGGAAAGGCATGAGGGATTTATTGACATTTTATTTATGAAAATAACGGAAAATAGGAGAAAAGAAAAGTGAAAGGTCACATGTTGCATATGAAGTGAAGGAAAAAAATGGAAAAATGAAGAAAATAGAGGCCTCATTGACAAAAAGGCTTCTTAGAATTAGTTCACATTTTTTGTTAGTTTTAGCTTCAAGCTCTCTCTTCTATTCTCTCTCTCTCTCATTCTCTTGGAAACTTAGATTTTTCTTCGATCACTCTTGGAGGAGTGTGGCATACATGGGATTTGGGGCAAGGAGGTAAAGGAAATGTAGGAAATCACAACAAAACATCAGGGTTGGTAGCTTCAACATGTTTTTCTTGCATGTACCGAATTGCATGTATGATTTCCTTGCTAGTTTTGGCATTCATGACACATGCATGTGGTTTCTTTATCATGAACTATCATTAGCATGGAGTATTTCCTAGATTGATAGTGGTTTTTATTAGCCTTGTCATTTCTTAGACAACCATAGTGTTCTGGACTTTATCTTTTTTTTATGGTTGGTGCTCATGTTCCTTATGGATGTGGGTTGAGTTGCTAGTTCCTGGAGCCTTGGTTAGACAAACTCTCTAGAAGCCTTATAACAACTTGGAATGAGTTACTAGTATTGGAATACTTGGCTGAAAAAACACACTTGAGCCCTTGGTGGGTTGAGTTACTATTCCTGGAAGACATGGTTCGGCAAAGTATCTGGAGCCTGAAAATAGTTGCGGGTTGAGTTACTCGTCCTAGAAGCTTTTGATTGGAAAAAATTATCTTGAGCTCTGGAGAACTTTAGTAGAGACCGATCTGGTGATGGTTAGCGATGTTCAACTGTGAGATGGAATCAATGGTTAAAGGTTGAGGTGGTGTATCCTTTGGAAGCTTCAATTTGGTGTTATTTTTTTTCCATGAGATTCCACATTCAAGCTTGGAAGATGGTCCGGGGGTGATTGGCTGAAAGAGAGATTTGGCTTATCCCAATCTATGGTCAAGTGGTACATGGAAGTCCCTGATCAGGTCTCCTTCTCATGTGCTAATGAGAGGTCCTTTTCCTTTGGTATTTCATGAGTAAATGTGATTTTAATTTTGTGACTTTAATGGTTCTTTCATCATTCATATATCTCTCATTATGTTTTGGTTAGTAGATGAAATAACAACTAATGAATGACCTAATTGATAAAAATGCATCTATTGGGAGAAGATACCAATCCTTCTAGATAATTCTTAGATAAGTATGGGATCCCTATGTTTAGATCTATTGTTATGACCTTTAGATTTCATGTTTATGATAAGCTTGAAAAAATTCGTATCATGGCTAGTAGGGGTCAGATCAAATTCTTGGTCAAGTGTTTGTATCAGTAACCTTATATCCATGTCAATTCTCTTTTGTTGAAGTTCAATGAAGTTTTAGGCAGTTGCCTGAGCGTTGGCCCTGCAAACGTGGTACAACATCTAGGGCCGCTCACACAAAACTGCCTTAAAATGGCCATTACCTCATGAATTCCTTATTGTGGGAGAGATTGGAGTGTATCAGTCACATGCATGGCTTATCATGGGAGCGAATGTGGTTCTAGATCAACAAAACATCAAGTTTTCTCAGGGGTTGGGCATTTGGAAGGGCTGGTTGTCTCATAAATGGTTAGTAGCTCCTAAGGAAGGTCATATTGGTAACAACGTAAACTTTGAAATGTGAACTATCAACTCAAAACTGGAACTCTAGCCAAAAAGCCCCAAAAAACATGAAAAATAGTGCTAAAATGAAAAGTGTGTATAGTGGAACGATGTTTTTTTTTGGGGTCAATTTTCAACATTTCAAAAAAATGGCAGTAAAACTAAATTTGTTTATGCAAAAAACAATTGTTTTTGAGGAAAATAACACACTAATATTTTTGGTAGAATAACATTTTTCCTTTCCAGGAATAATTTCAACATGTTTTAGTAATGGTGATAAAAATAAAATAATGGCATCTGAAACACATTAAAATTCCATTAGATTTTATCCATGTTATTAAACATATAATAACATGACACTAAAGATCACTAAAATTCCAATTGTTTTCAACCATAACATTAATGATACAAAAAAATTGGAAAATTTTCAACCATAGAATTAAAAAACTTTACGTTTTCAACAAATTATGAACAAATTACATGAACAAATTAATCAAAATGTCAATACTTTTAACTTGAATGAAACATAAATTATATGTCTAAGTTATTGTTCCATTATAGATATTCTAAACAATAAAAATCATCATAATGAAAACATATAATCCAACAAACTTAAAAATGACTCATAACTTCATTTAATACCATATGGGAATCAAAAATATTATCTCAAGAAATGATGCAAACATCAATTATATAAACTATCTTAGATAATTATTCAAAACCACTCATATTTTATTGCACACCATCAGAATTCACATCTTCAGATGAATGACTGGATGGAGATGAAGATGTTTCATATTCTTCTCTTTCATCAACTATTGGCCCATCTAAGTTCACATGCATGCCCACCATTTCACATTTGAAAATTGTTCTGGATCAATGACTAGTTTCAATAGACTCCCATCTCAACATTGTTCCTTCTGGTAACAACCTCTTTAGAATCTCTATCATTTTGAAGTGAAGAGTTCCTCTCTCTACTAAATTGAAGTCATAAACAAGTATGTCAGCATCCGCCAATTTTAAGAGGTATATGCGATGACAATTTATATTTGTACCCTTTCTTTTTCTCTTTCCACCAATTTTTTTATCAACTACCACCTTTGGCTTATACACACCATTGAATGGATGTGTATTTGTTGCATACCAATGTACTTCAACACCTGCAACACCTTCATGTTCTATAATGTCCTTTAAAACCTTAACAACCCAAAATGGATAGCCATTGTAATCTCCATATGTTAGCACTGCAATAATGAAACCTTCCTTAATATCTTCTACTATACCCCTATAAAGGCCTTCCATGGCTTTACATTGTGCATGAGATCTTCTAGAACCAATATACATTTCTCTTTCCTCTACTTGTTAAGAATTAATAATACCTAGAGATTGTCTCTATTCAACAATCTTTCTTTCCTCATGTCCATTTGACACATTTTGTGGCCAAATAAATGGATTTTTCAAAGGTATATCTTCATTTGTTGTTCTCGAAATGATATCCATTTGGTTATTGAAAAAAGACTCCGACCAAACTGAATCAACAATATCAAAGTACTCATAGTTATATCTAATACATTTTTTAATTTCTTCTAGGCAATAAGAGTAATTTATATCTTTATTATGCCTGTGTGAATTATGAACTTTAGAAAGTGATTGTAATAACAATATATTTGACACAAATATTGGATGATCTCGAATGAACTTTAAAAATGCCAAACCTGATAACGATGCCGATTTTGCAATAGTTGAATACTTCTTGCCCTAGATTAGTATTTTACCATCATTTGTTTTGATACAAAATTGATGTTGGAAGCTATTTTCATTAAGCTGTTCAATGCATTTCTCTTCACCATGTGATCCCAACATAAACCTTTGGATGCCAACAATTTCTTCCAACACATCAAAAGTAGGCTTTGGCATGTATGATTTCTTAGTACATTCAGTTAATGATGGCATGCTGCCAACTTCCTTCCTCAATATGACTAAAAAATGACTGAACATGTGATCAATATGGTCATGAGTGTGCCCAGCAAGAAGGAAACGAACCTTTACCTTCTGAAAACTTTTCAATTCAAGAAGAATCTTTAGATATCCAAGAAAAATCTGATTTTTTTTCACGACAAGTGTTGTCCAATTATAGATACAGAACTTCAGGAAGGTTAGTAGACCAATGCAAAAGCACATTATGAAATATGGTTATTTTCAGATTTGCATCATTATGAATATTTAGAGCTGTGAAGTTTGCCCTTCACAGTGTTTTCTGATTGAAGACCATAAAACTGACGAAGTGATAATGAATAAAATTTTCGTCCTATAAAATTTTCGTTGTATGAACACAATGTGGTGGAAGTGTTTTCTTTTAGTCCATACCATCAATTATCAAACCAAAATATTTATTTGGTTTATCATAACATTTATTTGGATTCTCTTACAACTTTTCCCTTTCACTGGTTTGTTGTTCGTGATGCTCTTGAAGTGCTTTAACAATGGAATCTACACATGATAAAATAATTTCATTAAGGAAAATGTTTTCATAGTTGATGACTATACTATTTTAAAAGTTAAAGTTATGAATATTTACCTCTTTCTGACCCACATTTATCCCTTTTCTATTTAAGAGGAGCACATGTACTGCAAATCCCCATCCTTGTATTCTTAGGAATACGAACATTGTTTAATTATTTCTTCCATTTCTTCACAAAATATTGATATGTAATAAATCCACCATGTCCTTCAACACCTTCTACATATTATTTTTATAGGTTGTAGATTTCTCATCTGATGAAATTATCTGGAATATGTATTGTCTCTCTATTTGGCATACACTCTCCATGCCTTCAAAATAAATCTTTCATCCATGACATTGCAGTATTTGATAATGGCCTAAACTGTCATTTATGACATACTTATGAACAAAATGTGGGATCCTTTTCCAAAATTTGTTGGATTCTTGACAAATATTTACCCATTGAATGAAATATTTTGAAATCCTTTCTACAGATAAATAGACACCCAATATGATAATCATTACCTAACAATGTAGATTACATGCACCCCACTAAATATGGATTTTTCATGCTTTTATGCATTGACAAATATATCTTCCTTTTCTCTAATGCAAAATTGAAATCCATGTGTTTCAAGAAATATTTTTGACAAAACTCACTTGAAATGAGAGCACTAATAGAACTTCTTCTCATCAAATATTCTACTCTACCCCTTGTATAACAAGAACATCTTGGATTGATATGAAAATCTCTTCTCCTACTCCTCAATACAATATTTCCTGGAAACATATCCTTCATTGGATCATCATTTTTATAAGCATTTCATCATAGTTATGAGGAATGTTATCCTCACTATGATCATCTATGCTTTTGAAATACTAACTTGGAGGATATTCGTCATCTTGCCCTTTTTCAGTGCTACCCTCATAGTCCTTGGAATTATGACTAAATGGAAAATTTGACATGATGTTTATTGGATATTCTTCATCATGTGCATTGTTAGTGCTACTCTAATAGTACTTAGGATTAGGACTAAGTGCTTCATCTTGTCCTTCGTGTCTATTGCTCCCATATTCCTTAGGATTAGGACTAGGTGGAAATTATGAGTCTTGATTTATCAAAAATTCTTCATCCTAGCCTTCATCACTCCTGCTCTCATAGTCCACGGCATCATGATTAAGTGGAAACCACATCTCTTTATTTATTTGAAGATCTTCATCATGCTCTTCATCACTATTACTCTCATAGTCCATAGGATTAGGACTAGGTGGACACCATGACACTATATTCATTTGAAATTCTTCATCATGATCTTCATCAATGTAGCTCTGATAGTCCATAGGATTAGGACTAAGTGGACATCGTGACACCCTATTCATTTGAAATTCTTCATCATTCTCTTCATCACTATTGCTCTCGTAGTCCATGGGATTAGGACTAAGTGGAAAACGTGACTCTTTATTTATTTGAAAATATTCATCATTCTCTTCATCAATGTTGCTCTCATAGTCCATAGGATTAGGACTAAGTGGAGCTATGACACTATTCATTTGAAATTATTCATCATGCTCTTCATCACTACTGCTCTCATAGTGAAATGGATAAGGACTAAGTGGAAACCATGAATATTTATTTATTTGAAAATATTCATCATTCTCTTCATCATTGCTGCTTTCATAGTCCATAGGATTATGACTAAGTGGAAACCGTGATTCTTGACTTATTTTAAATTCTTCATCCTATCTTTCATCAGTGGCACTCCCATAGCCATTAGAATTAGGATTAATTGAAGCTTTGACTCTCTATTCATAGTGGAAGAATTTCCATTATATTCATCAATATGAATAGAGTTGTTACATGACAAAAATGTTGATGATTCACAAAAAAAACTTCACTATCAAAAGAATCCATGTCTTTCAAACAGAAGAGGTTCAATGATACAATTGCACTCCCTCCGAATGATAATATACAACTTAAAGAATGAAAATTTCCCTCCAAATTTTCCCTCCAAAAATTTTTGCTGAAATGTTTCCCTCCAAAAATTTTGTTTCAGGTATTTTCCTCCATACTTTTCTTCTACAATTTATTGAAAATTTTTAACTTAAATTTTCATATAAAGTTAATCTTTTAAACCAAATCCTAAAATTAAAATTGTAAACTAAATCTTTTACCTAGATTAATTTTTTACTTAAACTATATAACATTTACTAGACAATTGAATATTTTTTTTAATTTTCATTATATCTTCTATCACACATTTAAAATAAATTACTATATCGCCATAACACGATTTATTTTTTAAGTTTTTATAAAAAAAATAATAATACCACATTCACCATGTAGTAAAACAATTCCGTAATGTTTTTTTTATCATAATTTACTATATCACCATAACAAGATGTATATGTTAAAGTCTTTATAAAAACAAATTAATCCCACATTCACCATGTGGTAAAGCAAATCCATAATGTTCGTTTTTTCATAGTTCCTTATATCACCATAACAAAATTTACATGTTGAATTTTCTATAAAAAAAATTAATCTCACATTAATTGTGCAGTAAAACAATTTCATAATTTCCGCTATATCATAAATTTCATTATCACTATTCCTCACATCACATCAAGGATTTTCGAGATTTGTTAAAAGACTTGGAGTGAATTTGAGGAGGAGCTACATTTTTATTGACAACATATTCAATGGAATATTATCGCATTTGAAACATTAGTTTCCCTTTTGTTGTGTGCAAGTTTTAAAATTTAATAGGTTTAATGATTCTTTTTTAATAATTAAAAATTTAGATGAGCCACGTTTACCCGATAGCCTCATGGCATGCACAAGGCCACTACGTCTGCAGTGGGTGTGGTGGGCCCGATCATGCTTTCTGGACACATCCACCCCCATGCAGCCGCAGGGGTGGGGTGGAAGGGGTTGGACGCAACCCTGTCTAGTTCCCAGCCCCTCTGCCCCACCCCCGTGGCCGAACAGGCGAGAGGGGTTTGCATATTTTTAATTTCTTATTTAAAAATAAAATAAAATTAAAAGGTTATGTTTTATGGAATTATTTATCATTTATCGTTTTGTTTGTTAATTTAAGATATCATTTTTTTAAAATTACTAATTCATATATGTGTGTATTTTTTGCAGAAAAAATGCATCAAAGAAGATTTTTGTGAATCTTTCTCGATGAAAGGCTGCTAAAATTAAAGGTGGATCCTCAAAAAGAAATGTTGAATTAACCAAACTTGAGCTAATAACTACAAATCTATCAAGTGCCTCAAACAATAAGAAGTCGATTTCATACTGGAAGAAATCAAAAGAAGTGAACCTTACAGAAAATGTATGATATGTTAAAGATAGAGAAAGCGAACATGTGTAGATATATATATATATATATAATATATATATATATATATATATATATAATATATATATATATATATATATGATGATATCCCTATGATAGTGGAATTTATGAGGTGCCGGAAAACGTCATAGACATATGTTTGATACTGAACATTGAAGTTGTTTATGTACTTACAAACTGCCCAAGTCATACGACAATATTAAATATTGGTTATCATTGTCATTGTATGACATGACAGAGGAATCTACAAAGTTGTGTAAAAAAATTATAAATGACATTTCACATGATATGGTAAGTATTGTTATTTATATTTATGTTTTTCATTATTGTAACTGCCTCATTATATGTTTATAACTTAGTTTTTATTGACATATGATATTTTCTTTGGCATAATTTTATTGAAAATCTTTCAATTATGTTGGGAGACTTCCCAACATTCATTTCATAGAGAAAGACATTATGAATGTTGTGAGCAGCTCATAATAAGAGTCAAAAGAAGATATGGAAAACAAGCAAAAAATAGCAAGTCATGATGCTACAAAACTACATCCAAGGGATAAAAAATATGACTTTACTCGATAAATCTAGGGAAGGTAGAAAAGTTACTTCTAAACATGAGGAAGTTTAAACTGACACTGAGGTATATGTTTCCATTACTGAGGATGACATTAGAACACATGTTAGAAAGGAGAAGAGCCATAAAAGACTAAAAGTAGAAATGCCTAGGAAATGTCTCTCTTCTAGTTAATGATGAGAATGTTAGGAGGAATAAAATGAAAGTTGAACATTCTCAAGTAGTCATTTCCAATAGTGAAGATCCTAGTGAAAATTCAAAAAAGAAAATAGGGAAATCATTACACCAAGATGTTATTTAGAGGATGACATTATTAAAACAAAACAAAATTTGATTCGACATAACTTGACAAGGAAAAAATTAATTGCGGGTGATCGTACATTTCATCTTAATGTGAGACAAATCTATAAGCCAGGTGGAGGACAATGTAAATATCAAATGAGAAAGCCACACCACCTCCATGTTCATAAAATGAAGACATTGATGAGGTATAGTCCATATTCTCGTGTGGTTAATTATGTGCTTCTTGTTAATCTAGTTCCAGTTGCCAACAAGGAAGCATTTGATGAAACGTTTTAAATAAAATTATTATGTGCTTGGGGGGAACCATTCTGTAGAAGCTAAAAGGAAATTGATGGAGGAATATCCCAGTAACCCACGTTTTGAAACAATGGAATGTATCATTTATGTTGGTTTATCAGATAGAGAATCAAAGTTATTAGCATGGGATCATAATTTAGGTAGTGAATATAAGATGTCTATGTCTTTCATCAAAAGGGTTATATTTATTCATAATGAATTTGAAGAAAAATGTGGTGGGGATAAAATAAATGTTATTATGGACTTCCAAAAGGAATATTGGATGGCAACAGGCTATCAAATTATGGAGGAAATCAGTTGGAAAGGAGGTAGAGTAATGATGGACTGCTTGCTGGCTCTAATGACAGTCTCTCCAATTTGGTTGCAATCTCTTCAATATTCGTCCCTCTCTCCCTTGTATTTCCTTCAACCGTATCAATCATCAATCTAATAGCTTCATTCCCTTTGAAGAGTCACAGTTCTCTTAATTGATAATCAGAGGCGGAATCTCAAGAATTACAATTGGAATAAAGTTATGAGGTGGACAGTGAGTAATTTATTTGGCGCACACCTCAAATTAAACCAGATTGAAATTTGATTTTTATATGAACGCATAGCTGATGAGGTGAGATATAAAATCTACCCTACAACACTCACCTTAATACGCACACAACATATCTTTATCTAACACAATACACACAATTATATATCCAATGTCAATACACACAGCACAGCATCATAGGTTATACGCACAGCTCATAAAATTACAAAGGAAATCATGCAGTTGTTAGAGAATCGATCCAAAGAAAATCATAAAATTTGCGTTGTCCATACAAAACAATACACAGTGATCTATATGCATTAAAACTATCACTGTTCCACACTATACTCTGCCTCTAGCCGCCTGAAGAATACACAACCCACAACTTTAATTGTGCAGTCTTTTCTTTGATATGATAGCGCCCGACTTAGTTACAGATTTATAATCTTCCCAACGCACAGAACAACAAGCAATCAATTTTAAAATCCTTCTCTAAATCGTGGAGATGGCGGATTTTATCAAGAAAATTCAGTAATTTTCCCCATACAAATTATTACATAAGCTCTGTTGTCATTCAATGAGAGAGAGTTCTTCATAAAAGTCCCGATCTCGCCTCCTCTGACTCCTGGCGGCCAAGTCCCTACTTTTTATTCATATCAATAGTTGCCTTATTACAAAAGTAGACTTACATAGCAAATTAGAGCTTTTTCTTTGTTTTTTTAACAACTAGACTAGCATGCTTTATGCTAAGTCTATCTAGAAAAGATGGCATGCTTTTATTCCTTATCTAGTTCCTAATTTTAACTAAAAAAGACATAGAAACAACAGGCAAAGGATCCCACTCCTTGCGTGTAGATTTTTTTTTTGACTTTTGGAATATATCAAAAGATTTTTCCCTCTGATTCAGATGCTCCTGCATCAAAGCATTAGACTCCTGAGGACAAAATTCTTCATGGGCTCCTGTCCATGAGCTGGTCTATAGATTTGCCTAGTTTCTCTAGAACATCTTCTGTAACCCAAGTAGCTTCAGTGATTGGCTACCCTTTCCATTTTACCAGATACTGGAAGTACTCCCGTCTCCTTGTGTTCTTGTGCGCCTTCTTGTCCAGAATTCTTTTTGGATGTAAATTCCTTGTTGTGGGCAGCTGTTTTACCCAGTTAATCTCTGGAGTCTCTTGATCCTGTGTTGTATCACCTGTAGCTTCATTTTCATACTTTTACAAGTCTGCAACATTAAAAATTGGTGATATTCCCACACCAGGTGGCAATTCAATCTCATAAGCATTTGCAGAGAACTTCCTCAATATCTTGCATGGTCCAATTTTCTTAGATTTTAACTTATTATATTCTCCTTTTGGAAATCTCTCCTTCCTGAGATGTGCTAAAACCAAGTCTCCAACTTCAAAGTTCACTTCTCTTCTCTTCATGTCTACTCTGGTTTTGTACTTGATGTTGCTATCTTGCAGCTGCTGTTTCACCTGTTCATGTATTGACTGCATCCTGCAAGTAAAGTCTTCACCTTCTGCACTCCTCATTTCTTCTTTTCCCAAATTTCTTAATTCAGATATTCCTCTAGGATGCATTCCGTAAACAATATGGAATGGGCTCTGTCATGTGCTCCTGTTTGGTGAATCATTATATGCATACTCAACTTGTGGCAACACTTTGTCCCATTGCTTTGAATGCTCTGCAGTAAGGCTCCTCAAAAGATTACCTAAACTTTTGTTCACAACTTCAGTCTGTCCATCGGTTTGAGGATGATAGGCTGAGCTGAAACTTAACTTAGTTCCCAGCTTCTTCCACAATGTTCTCCATAAATGTCCCACAAACTTTGAATCCCTGTCTGAAACAATGCTTTTGGGCAATCCATGCAATCTTACAATTTCTTTAAAAAACAAGTTAGCAATGTGAGAAGCATCACTAGTTTTATAACAGGGAATAAAGTGTGCCATTTTTGAAAATCCATCAACTACAACAAATATTGAATCATACCCTCTTTGAGTCTTTGGCAATCCCAGCACAAAATCCATACTTACCTTATCACAAGCCCTATTTGGAATTGGCAATGGAATATATAATCCTGTGTTCTGGTTCTTCCTTTTGCATACTGGCAAACCTTACAATTTCTTACATACTTCTCTACCTCAGATTTCATTTTTGGCCATAAATAAAACCTGTTGAGTTTCTCAAAAGTCTTCTCTGCACCAAAATGTCCTGCAAGTCCTCCACTATGCTTTTCTTTGATTAAATTTTCCCCCATCGAACAGGTTGGTATGCACAACTGATTTTTCTTAAGCAACAATCCATCCTGTAGAAAATAATCCACCCACTTGCTCCTATCTGCCAAAGCCGGATTTCTACAAGCCTCAAATGCCTCTTTAAAATCTGAATCACTTTCATATAACTCCTTAAGGAAATCAAAACCCACCACTTGGATTTGACTTTCCTGCAACAAAACATTCCTTCTACTTAAGGCATCTGCAACTTTGTTTGACTGTCCAGTTATATGCTTCAACACAAAATGAAAACTTTGAAGATATTCTACCCATTTAGCATGTCTCTAGCTGAGCTTTGGCTGTTGCATGATAAACTGCAATGCATGGTTATCTGAATAGAGAATAAATTCTTTTGACATCAAATAATGCCTCCATTTATTGAATGCCTGCACAACTGCGTAAAACTCCTTAACATAAGAACAATATTTCCTATTTGCATCATTTAGCTTTTCACTGAAATAAGCTATATATCTATCTTCTTGGCTTAAAATTCCTCCAATTGCTTCTGGGCTGGCATCACACTTAACTTGAAAAGTTTTGTTAAAATCAGGAAGAACCAAAACAGGCTTTTCAGTTATTTTCTTCTTTAACAGCTAAAAATTTCTCTCTTCTTCAACAGTCGATTTAAATGGCTGTTTATCCTTTTTTATGGTCTCAATAATAGGTGCATTAATCTTACTAAAATTCTTAATGAATTTTCTGTAAAAGCTAGCAAGACCGTGAAAACACCTTACCTAAAAAACACTTTTGGGTGAAGGCCACTCCACAATTGCTTTGATCCTTTCTGGATCCATTTTTAACCCTTCAGTTGAAATCACAAATCCCAAGTACACCAACTCCTCTTTAATGAATAAACATTTCTGCAGGTTCAACAATAATTTTTCTTGTTGTAGCTTCTGCAGGACATAACTTAAATGCGTCAAGTGCTCCTCCTTGGACCTGCTATAGACTAATATATCGTCCAAATATACTATTACAAATTTACCAATGAATTCTTTAAGAACTTCATTCATAAACCTCATGAATGTACTTGGTGCATTAGACAACCCAAAAGGCATCGCTCTCTCTTCATATAATCCTTCATTGGTCTTAAAAGCGGTTTTCCACTCATCCCCTTCTCTTATCCTTATCTGATGATACCCGCTTTTAAGATCTAGTTTGGAAAAGTATTTTGCACCAGATAAGCAATCCATTAAATCTTCTATTATGGGTAGCAGAAATATATCCCTGATTGTGATCTTATTAATGGCTCTTGAATCTGTACACATTCTCCAACCTCCATCTTTCTTTGGGCTCAACACTGTTGGCACTACACAAGGACTCAAGCTTTCTTTGATCAACCCCTTGTCAAGCAATTCTTGCACCTGTTTCTTAACTTCTTCATTTTATGCAGGAGTCATTCTATATGCTGCTTTGTTAGGCAGGCTTGCTCCAGGAATCAAATCTATATGATGACTAATACTTCGAATGGGCGGTAATTCATTAGGAAAATCATCAACAATAATATCATCTCCAACATTTCTTCAATTTCAATGCGTAAATTAGAAACTTTGGTGGAAGTCATGATTACCATCGGTTTGCAAATTACAGCAAATTTTACCTCATTTTCTTCCATCTGCTTCAAATACTCCTTTCCTCCAAGTAACAGAGGTTTTGGATCAGTCTTCTGTCCCGGTCCATCTTCTTCTTATAGAGGCAGTAATGTATGATTAACACCATATTTTTCAATCTTGTAGGTGTTTCTTTTTCCATCATACATGGCTCCTCTGTCATATTGCCAAGGCCTTCCCAGCAGTATGTGACACACATCCATATGCATCACATCACAAACAATTTTATCTTTGTACTTGCCCACTTGAAATTCCACTTCACACTGTTTACTTACCAGTAGTTTATGTCCCTTTTGCAACCATGACACTTTATACGGTGTTGGGTGCCTCATTGTCTTCAGGTTGAGTTTCTCCACTACTTCTATAGAAACAAAATTATCAGTGCTGCCACTATCAATGATCATCTGGCAACATTTCCTTTGGACTTTGCATACTGTCCTGAATAAAGTTTTCCTTTGTGGCGGTTCAACCACCTCCTTTGCTGGTTTAAGGAAAACTTTATTAAGTACCAGAGATTCTCCTCTTTCTGGTTTGTTTTCTTCTTCTGGTACTGCTATCAGTGGTGCCTCTCCCTCAACTGGAGCAACAACTGCATTTCTCTGCCTTATTTCTGCATTCTCTGGGCACTCAAAAGCTCTGTGTCCCACCTTATTACATTTGTAACATATTATTTCTCTACCTCTTCCTCTACCTTCTCTTCCTCTGAAAAAACTCCCTCTGCCTCTTGCATCACCTCCTATGGGTGCATGCAGGGTTGAGCTACTTCTAGCTCCATCTTTAGGTGTTGTAGACCTTCCTCTACCACCTTGACCTCAAGACCTTCCTTTATTCCCTCTGAAAGTCCCCCTCCCTCTGGCAGCCTGCTTCCTCATGAGTTTTTCTTCAGCTTTCAGTGCTATCTGATAAGCTTCCTCTACTGTTTTTGGACACAGTAAACGTATTTCATCCTGAATGTCCATCCTGAGGCCATTCATATATCTAGCCACTTTCTCATCTGTGTCTTGGGCTTCTCCAGCTCTTATGCTCACCTTATAGAACTCTTATGTGTACTCTTTTACTGTCAAAGCTCTCTGTCTAAGATTTTGCATTTGTCTAAACAATGTCTGTTGATAGTTACTGGGCAAAAATTTACCTTTTAGCTTTGCTACCATTCTGCTCCAATTTTTGATTGGCTGCTTACCGAGTCTCCTCCGTTTCGTCTGTACACCATCCCACCAGAGTGCTGCATGGCCTTTTAATTTGGTGACAACAAACTTTACCTTCTTCTCATCTTATGTTTCTTCATAATCGAATAATTTCTCCATGCTATTAATCCATTCGATCAATTCTTCTGGATTCAGTCCTCCTTGGTAGATCGACACTAATTGGTTCCATGGCCTGGCTGTAGATTTCAACACTGAATAAAAGAACCTCATCTCAAGAGTAACCTGTACAGCTTCCTCCTCTGTAGCTTCAACTTCAGGTTCACTGACATCTCCATCATCTATGTTTCTGTTTGAGGCTAACGCATCCAATCTAGCTCGCAGCTCTTCTATGTTTTCCATCAATTCAACATTCGCAACAGGTCGTCCTCTTCCACCATGTCCTCGTCCTCTTCCAACCCTGAAAGCCATCCTTCTCCTGCTATTGAGATTTAATTCAATGCCAGTTTCTCGCTCTGATACCACTAATGATGGGCTGCTTGCTGGCTCTAATGACAGTCTCTCCAATTTGGTTGCAATATCTTCAATATTCATCCCTCTCTCCCTTGTATTGCCTTCAACCGTATCAGTGATCAATCTAATAGCTTCATTCCCTTTGAAGAGTCACAGTCCTCTTAATTGATAATCACAGGCGGAAACTCAAGAATTACAATTGGAATAAAGTTATGATGCGGATAGTGAGTAATTTATTTGGTGCACACCTCAAATTAAACCAGATTGAAATTTGATTTTTATATGAATGCATAGCTGATGAGGTGAGATATAAAATCCGCCCTACAACACTCACCTTAATACGCACACAACATATCTTTATCTAACACAATACACACAATTATATATCTAATGTCAATACACACAGCACAACATCATAGGTTATACGCACAACTCATAAAATTACAAAGGAAATCATGCAGCTGTTAGAGAATTGATCCAAAGAAAATCATAAAATTTGCACTGTCCATACAAAACAATAAATAGTGATCTATATGTGTTAAAACTATCACTGTTCCATGCCTATACTCTGCCTCTAGCCGCCTGAAGAATACACAACCCACAACTTTAATAGCGCAGTCTTTTCTTTGATATGATAGCACCCAACTTAGTTACAGATTTATAATCTTCCCAACGCATAGAACAACAAGCAATCAATTTTAAAATCCTTCTCTAAATCATGGAGATGGCGGATTTTATTAAGCGAATTCAGTAATTTTCCCCATACAAATTATTACATAAACTCTGTTGTCATTCAATGAGAGAGAGTTCTTCATAAAAGTCCTGATCTCGCCTCCTCTGACTCCTGGCAGCCAAGTCCCTACTTTTTATTCATATCAATAGTTTTCTTATTACAAAAGTAGACTTACATAGCAAATTAGAGCTTTTTCTTTGTTTTTTTAACAACTAGTCTAGCATGCTTTATGCTAAGTCTATCTAGAAAAAATGGCATGCTTTTATTCCTTATCTAGTTCCTAATTTTAACTAAAAAAGACATAGAAACATCAGGCAAAGGATCCCACTCCTTGCGTGTAGATTTTTTTTTTGACTTTTGGAACAAATCAAAAGATTTTTCCCTCTGAGTCAGATGCTCCTGCATCAAGTAAATATTGATATATTCAGAAGTATTAACAATATTTTCCAGTTGGCATTTAGAACTAGAGAGATATGACAATTGATTAATGAGATTTTTATCATGTGGGAGAATATTGGCATTAAAAACCAAAATATCAAAAGGTCTAAACCATTGATATGTAGCAATAGTAAATCAGGTCCTGAAATGAAGTAGCTTCCAGAAGATATGACTATCACACCTTGGAGAGAATTGGAAGGAGTGAAGGATGAAAAACTTGTCAAAGCAATATTATCTGGTGTAAAGTCACTAGAATTATCATTGGAGGAAATGTGTGAGGAATTTCAAAAGTAAGTTTGTTGAATTTTTTTTACTTATTTCTAGATTATAATTTTCTTTTAAATATCACATATTGTTCTTAGTAGTATTTTTTATACATATCATTATATTAACTTCTTTACTTTATCTATTCAGTCACAAAGTTTATATGAAAATACAAGAACAAATGATTAAATTTTTGAATGAATATTGTTGGGATGATGTTGCATGCAACTATCTAGATTCAAGTTCTGCATCAACACTAAAATATTTGTATCTTGCATGTAAAAATGTATGTTGATTTATACATTCATTTTTATTCATCTGTATACTATTTTTGTTTTATAACTTATACATATATTTCTTTATTTTATTTAATATTAGGAAGGATGCAAATGGAACATCACATAGTTTTAGAACCTTTATTGAAAAGATTAAGATCAAAAGGCGGAAAAAGAAGCATCTTAGGAATGTTGAACTTGATCCAACTCTTACTCATTTCATTCGGAATGGCCTTCATACTATTCAATATCAATGAATACAAGGTGACTATGAAGACATTTCTAAACTCTTATCTAAAAGGGATTGTTCCCTTATTATTGCAGATATTCCCCATGGTTTTAATATCCCAAACATCGACTATGATAATGACCCTTATACTTAGCAACCTATTAGCAAAGTGGTTGTGGGATTTGTAGAAGTCACATCATCACCATTATGGAGATTTGTGACATTTCATTTAGACACACAATTGACACTGTTATTGTTAAGCTTCAAGGGGAAAACAAACTCAAGGATTCAACTTACATGGTAAGATGTTGAAAATGTATGTTTGATCAATGTTAAAAAGGTCATTTATGTACAAGTTTATTGAACTTTTACTATTTCATGTTATAGGCAAAAGTCAAATCTTCTTAACCGTGAAGATCAACCAATTATAAATGATTGTGAGTTCATTCATATTGATAGTTGGACAAAAGATGATGGCTATAAGTCTATGCCTTTTGATCGGATAGATGGAAAGAGTCATAGCCAAATACTAGATTATGATGTTTCTATGACAAAACTAACATATGAAGATAAAGAAGCAAAAGGAGAGATAGTTAACATTTATCAATAATCACAGTCATTTATTAACTATCTTATAGACTTATGTTCAGATGAAGGAGATTGGGTTCTCGATTTGTTTTCTCGCTCGAGTAAGTTTTATTATATAGAATTGAATTTGAATATCTTCTTTCTTAATTTATATGTCATTATACTAATTTGCTTCATTATTTTTTTTGTGCTTCATAATTAGGTACAACACTATTATGTTGCCTACAAAAAGGAAGAAAATTCATTTCCATTGAAAAAGATCCAGTATAGTGAAAATTTATTCAGCAAAGAATTAATTCTCTTCAATTTCTTCCAGATGCAATGAAAGGATTTGGGTCGAATAAAGGGGATTTTAGTGAATCACAAGTGGAAAAAGAGGCAAAGGAACCTCAATCACCATTACATCGAATGATTGGAAAGGCATATATTGGGAGATTTGCAAACATCAAAGATCCATCAGAAGAGGAAAATGAGAAAAATGAAGCAGAAAATATTGTGGAAGAAGACAATGGTGAAACTCTAGAGGATGAAGAGTTTGGATTACGTGATATTGTTGACTAAATTTAAGTTTTGCTTGGAAATCAAGCTCATTTTTCGTAACTCTTAATTAGTTATACTTGTAATTCTTTGACTTTTACATTTTATTAGAAGAAAAAGAATTCAATTAATGTTGTTATGTGTTCAATATTTGTGTTATGTGATTTTTCGCTTTAATTTTTATGTGAATCATTATTTTTTGAAAAAACAGTGATTATTATTGTTTTTCTACATGAAATTCATAAAAAAAACTATTAGTCAACCATTTTTTGTTAAATTTTTTCGATAAAAACTGTGATTTTGACAAGTCATTGCTAGCAAAAAAATGTCAAATTGTGTATTTTTCTAGTTATAATTATATTCAAAGTTGTTACTTTTATGTCAAATGTTAAAAAATTTGTCTTTTAGAGACAATTATTTGATGTGCATTGAAAAATTAATTAACTATATATAAATATCTAGAATACCAAAACTTTAAAATATCAACCTTCTTCTCCAACTATGCAAAATAATAAAAACCTCACTACAAAAAAAAAATCAAAAGAAAAACAAAAAATATGAAGAACAAGACCACTTTAAAAATTGATAAAATTAGAAAATAATTATTCACATTTAACACATTAGAAAATTTAAAGTAAAAGAATAGGTCTTTTAAAAAATGGCCTAATATAGAATCAACACTTTTTAAAATCAGGATGCAAATCACTAACATTCTAAAAATGAATGTACATAAAAAAAATTCAAGTGTCAAAAAATATGCTAAAAAAATATATATATGTATTCTGCATCACCACTTTTCAAAACCGGTTGACTATTTTTCTACCTCAACAAAAAGGGTAATCATATCAGTTCCTAATTAAATGTTTACATTGTTTGGTCTGGTCTTGTCAATTCCAATTCCTTAAGTTGTACTTTGGGAGCTAAATCATATCATAGCAACTCTTCGTCACATGTTTGCATTGGTGGATCAGTTAGGTTGGGTAAATTTGGGAGGAGGGTGTTATAGAGTGGTATCAGAGCATGGTTCTATTCTCCTTGGGTGATGTTTGGTTTCTTTTCTCCTTGATGAATGTGTTTTCATGTGTACATGTAGGTGGCATATGTGTCCTTATGGTTGTGGTCTGTGTCATTTTTTTGTATGCACGATGGTGGTTATGGTTCCCATTTTGATGTCATGCAGAACTTCATGGTGTTTTTTTCGAGATTTGTTTTCCATGAATGCATGTCAGTGTTTATATGTATTCTTTATCAATGTGTGTCATACATATGTTGGTTATGCACGCATGGTACCTAGTTTGGGTGGAAGTTGTGGCATCGCGAATGGTAACTGGATGACGATTAAGATGATATGTATATATTGTGATGATCATGATTATGCATATATTGTGCTAATTTGGTTGATCTTGCAGATGAGAGATCCTCCCCTAAACTACACTAAGGTACACTGGTTTGTTTATATGTTGGTTTAGCTGACATGATATACCTTGTAGGAAGAGAAGATCAAAGATGACTATAAAAATGACATATTACAACTCATGAGATTATCCCTATAGATCAGATGAGTAGCATGGTGAGGGATATTTGCGTGACATAACAAACACTCTGAGAAGTTTGAAGGAAGAAATAAGGAGTTGCAAAGAAGAAAATGACCGAATAATTCAATCACAAGAGAGACTTTCTAGGGAGCAAGAGAAATGAGCATAGGTCAATGTTGTGATTCTTCAGAGCTTTTCAGACTTGTAGATACAAGGACTGCTTATAATCATTAATGAGCAAGAGGATAGGCCTAATGGAGCATATATTAGTAGGTCACATGATGTGAATAGGTTGGAAGGAGATGACACGGTTAGAGTTGGCATATTCTTAGATTCACTTGATAGACGAGGTAGTGGAGATGGGATTTACTCTAATTCTAGTTCATACATTTGATGGGAAAATGAAGAAGTCACAAGATGCATAAGCATGTTTTCTTGGGATGAATAAGTTATCTATATTGAACTATTACTCAAAGAACATGAAGGCTAGAATAACTACATTTAATCCTAAAGGTAAAGAAAACATCTAGTTGGAATATGTAAAGAATGTCAATGGTATTAATGAAGAGGTGTTCACTTGGAGTGAGTTTGAGAGACCTTTTAGGAAGAAGTATCTATCGAAGAGATACTATGATGAGACATAAAAGTAATTCTATGCATTGAAGATGGGATCTATGACCAATGAGGAGTACACTAGTAGATTCATAGAGTTATTCAGGAATATTCCTTATCTTAAGGAGGAGAAAAGAAATATTTAGAGATTCATTAGTGGGTTGTTGATAGGATTTAAGGAAAGGATTGATTTTGATGAGCCTAAATCACTGGAGCAATCCATCAAGAAGCTAAATCATTGTTACAAGTAATCAAAGAACATATACAAGACTAACAAAGTTTAGAAAAGTAATGAAAATAATAAAGGAAAATGGGATAAGAAGCGAACAAGACCTCAGGACACAAGTGACAAAGAGAATGCAACAACACCTAAGAATTTCAATGAATTTGATAGACGATAGGGATTTTGGTTTGAGGAGTAGAAGAAGGGTGATGGAAGGAAGCCCTTGCATTGTTGACATGTGGAGGAGAGCATCACAGAAAATATTGTAAACAGAATTAGTGTGGTAGGCCTTAGATTTATAGTTGAGATGACTCGTAGATAGTTGGGGATAACATTTCATGAATTTATGTAGCATTGGATCAAAGACATGAGGATCACCACACATATATTATCGAGATGGGAAATAAGCTTTTTTATCAAGTTATTTCTATTTTGATTTACTCTAGATCTTATTATTGTTATTTTAATCCTAACTTGGTGGATATTTGTCGTTTAAATAAATAAGTGCATGCTGAGTATTGCTTAGTATAGTTGGATATAGGTACTAAGAAGAGAGTTCATGATTGGGTAAGAGCTCATGAAATTGAGTTGAATGGTATTCCTACATCAAAACATTTGCATGTACTTCTGTTGGGATCTACAGTACGTTGTTGGGTATGGACTAGTTGTTTCGTCATACGACCAAGTTGGATTGTTATGAAAGGGAAATTGAGTGCTTGAATGACAATGGAGAACAAATAATTTTGTAGTTAAGAGGAAGACAACATTGGTCATAATGGTGAGAGCTATGCAGGCCAAGAGTAGTTGCAGAGAAGGCTGTATGTTATATATAGTTCATATTTCTAGTGACAAGAGTAAGGAAGTTGAGGACACAAATGTCTTGAGGAGGTGTATTGTTTTACAGTCATTTTAGGATGTTTTCCTGGCAAAAATTTCTTAGTTTCTTCCTCACAGGGAAGTGTACTTTTCTACTGATTTGGCACTAGGGGAAACACCAAAATCAAAGGAACCATATAGGCTCGGCACACCGAAGTTAGTGGAATTAAGGTTTCAGTTGAAGGAGATGCTTGACAAAGGATACATTAGGCCAGGTGTATCACATTGGGGTGAACTAATGTTAATTGTGAAGAATAAAGATGGTACTCCTAGGTTATGTATTGATTATATTAAATTGAACAAAGTGACCGTCAATAATAGGTATCCATAGTTGAGGATTGATGATTTGTTTGGCCAGTTGAAGGGAGAAATAGTGTTTTCAAAGATTCATCTAAGATTAGGATACCATCATGTACGCATCAAGGAAGAAGACATCTACAAGATTGTTTTCTGGACTATGTATGGGAATTATGATTTTGTTGTAGTTCCATTTGGTTTAACTAATGGTCCAACTACATTTATGTTCTTGATGAATAATGTGTTGCATCCCTATACGGATAAGTTTGTTATTGTATTAATTGATGATATATTGGTATATTTTAAGAATGAGGAAGAGCATGCCAAACTTTTAGCAGAAGTAGTGAGGTTGTTAAGAGAGCATCAATTGTATGCTAAGCTTAGCAAGTGCAGTTTATTTTAGACAAAGGTACATCAGTTAAGACCTGTTGTTTCCAAGGAAAGAATAGTAGTGGATCTAGAAAATATAAGGGCTATAATGGAGTGGGAAACTCCTAGGAATGTGGATGAGGTAAGGTCATTCATGGGGCTAGAAGGTTACTATAAAAGATTCATCAAGAACTTATCTCATATTACATATCCTATTATGTCACTACAAGGGCAAGGTAACAAATTTGAATGGGCCAAGGAATGTGCAATAAGTTTTGAGAAATTGAAGTAGTTATTGACAAATGCTCCAATCTTATATATTACAAATCTAGACAAATATTTTTTCTTTTGTACAGATTCGTCCAAGAGAGGACTTGGTGGAGTCTTAATCCAAGAAGGATAGGTAGTGTTTTATGACTCACGGATGCTAAATGAGCTTGAGAAGAAATTTTTGACACACGATCTTAAGTTGACAATGATCATCCATGCATTGAAGATGTGGAGGCACTATCTTCTTAGAAAAATGTTTGTATTGCTGAGTGATCACAGTGGATTGAAGTATTTGTTTGACCAACTGAATCTAATGCCAGGCAAGGCGGATGGTTAGTCATGATTAGTGAGTTGGATTTCAAGATCAGGTACATTAAATGTAAAGAGAAGACAATTGCCGATGCTCTTAGCTGGAGAGTAGAGTTGAATCATATAACAACTATGAGATCTTATGGGAAAAAATTATAGGATCAGATTTTTTAGGTAGGACAACAGGATGACAGGTATATGGAGCTTAGGCACTACTTACAATAGAGTATAGGTGATCAAGATGTGGACTATTGCCTCACTGCTAATGGTTTCGTCAGATTTAGGGAGACAATCTATGGGTTGAATGATAGTGAGCTCAAGAATCTTATCTTGAGGGAATTTCATGCTAAGAAATATTCAGGTCATTGAGGATATCACAAGTCATTGAAAACAATGAAATTTTCTTATTACTAACCAAATCTAAAGAAGGAAGTGGAAGAGTTTGTGGCTAGGTTCTTGGATTGTCAACAGATTAAATCAAAGCATAAGAAGCCAGGTGGATTAGTACAATCGATTGCGATAATAGAGTGGAAATGTGAGGTGATTTGCATGGATTTCATTATAGGTTTTCCAAGGACATCTAGAAAACATGATTCCATCACGATTATGGTTGATAGGATGAAAAAGGTAACATATTTAATTCCAGTGATGTCTACTTATTCAACGAATCATGTAGCACAAGTATTCATTCGAGATGTAGTATGGTTGCATGGTGTTAAAAGGAAGATTGTTTCAGACAGGGATGCTAAAAACACTCCCAGTTTTGGGAAGTCATTATTTGCGGGTTTGGGTACAGATCTCCCCTTCAACATATATTATTGCTATAGATAGATGGACATAGAGAGTGTCAACATGATATTGGATGACATGTTAAAGATGTATGTGATGCATCAATAGAAGAGATGGTAGGAGTACCTTCTGTTGGTTAAGTTTTATTACAACAATGGGTATCAGGAGTCACTGAGGATAATTCCATTGGAGGCACTTTGTGGGAGGAGTTATAATACACCCATAAGCTAGAGTGGTCTAGTGAATAGGGTATTGATCGGATTAGACATGTTGGAAAAGATGGAACAAGAAGGTAATCAAGAAGAATATCAAGGAAACATAGAATAAATAGAAGAGTTATGCATTATCAAAACATGATGTTTAAGTAGTTTCAGGTTGGCAAACATGTGTACTTATGCGTGAAGCCCAAGAATAGCTCCTTAATGATTGGATCATGTGCCAAGCTGGAACCTCAGTTTTGTGGACCTTTTAAGATTCTTCAAAGGATTGGATTGGTGGACTATCCACTTGCACTGCCTTCGATAATGAAAGTTAGTGATGTTTTCCATGTTTCATTGTTTAATAAGTATGTTAAATATGATGATCATGTGAGTGATTAGAATAAATTATAGGTGGAGCCATAAGGAAAATTCCAACAGAAACCTCAATGAGTTTTTCAAATAAAATTGCTCATTTTATAAAACCAAGAAATCGAGCAGGTTAAAGTGTAGTGGAACAACTTTGGGCCCAATCAAGCTACATGGAAGATGATTTATGAGATTTGGGCTATGTATCCTTCTTTATTCACTGGTTGAAATAATGTTTTTGGTATACATTTTGGTGTAGTGTTTTGGTATATGTATGTGTGTGTGTGTGTGTGTGTGTGTGTGTGTGTGTGTGTGTGTATGGAAGTAAATACCACCATGAGGTGTTGTACAAAGCTCCAATAAGTGCTATGGTTTCCATGTCATTGTAATTTTCATGTTGGTTATGTTGGTTTTCTTCTCAGGAGGTTGGTCATTGTAGATACTGAAATGAGCTAAGTTATAAAGATCCATGGGAAGTATATTTTTATTTTCAATAGTCTTGTTGGTTGTAGGTGTCATTGGACAATGAGCAGAGTGTTCCCCTAAGTGGAAGGGTTCTATAATAAACCTGGTCAAAAATACATGTAACAAAGTTAATAAAGGCATACTAATAACCAAGTTCATGGGACACATATTCCAAGCTAAATGTTGGGAAAAACACTGTTACAAGTATCAAATATGATTAATTAATGTCTATAGAAATTAGCAAAGACAATGGCAAAGGATTTGGAAAGGCATGAGGCATTTATTGGAATTTTATTGATGAAAATACTTGGAAATAGGAGAAGAGGTAGGTGAAATGTCACATGTTGGATGTGAGGATAAAAATGAAGAAAAATAATGAAAAAATGAAAAAACTAGAGGCCTCAATGATAAAAAGGCTTCTAAGGATCAGTTCATAACCTTTTGTTACATTTAGATTAGAGCTCTCTCTTCTATCCTCTCTCCCTCATACTCTTGAACACTTAGAGTTTTCTTGGAGCACTCTTGGAGGAGTGTGGCGAAATTGGGATTTGCATTAAGGAGGCAAAGGAAAAGTAGGAAAGCACAAGAGGTTATTGGTATCAACAACTACAATGGGTTTTTATTGTAGGTATTGAGTTGCATTAATGATTTCCTTGGTAGTTCTAGCATGCATGACACATTCATGTGGTTTCTTGGTCATGATATATCATTGGCATCAAGGATTGACTCGATTAAAAGTGGTTTTTCTAATCCTTTCCATTTCCTACAAAACCATGGTGTTGTGGGTTTTATCATTGTTTTCTAGTTGGTGCTCATGTTCCTTATGGCTGTGGGTTGAGTTACTAGTTCTTGGAGTCTTGGTTGGAAAAATGCTCTGGAAGACCTGTAACAACTTGGGTTGAGTTACTATTCTTCAAAGCCTTGGTTGGAAAAATTATTTGGAGCCCTTGGTGGGTTGAGTTACTAGTCCTGCAAGCTCTGGTTGGACAAATGCTTTGGAGGTCAACAACTTTTGTTGGTTGATTTATCTCATGAACCCCATCCTTACTGTTTTTTTCTTTTGAAAACATAAATAAAGGAAAGGTTACCTAATCATCTTATTTAATCCATATAGTAATTAAATTTTCCCTACTCCTATATAATAAGAAAAAAATCAATATTACAAATTGTTATTGCACCCTCTCTCTTCCCATATGACATCCTTAATTGGAGATCGCGTTTGGACTTTGCGAAATCCATATACCCTTAGCATGAAGGAAAAGGAAATAAAGCAAGTGGTTTATTTATAGTTTAGAGGGTTTTCTATAATGTATAATTTAAATGATAGTAGAGCTCCCTCTGCCAACTTCCAAATGTCATGCCGAGTGTAGGCGGTGGTTATCGCGGACCTGTTGAATTCACCCACGGTACCCCTATTCACGCACCCTTCCCATGTCCTTTAATGCAACATTGAGGTGGAAAGTCAGGAATGAGATTTCATGAATCCCATAGTGGATACTCATTCTACTAACCCTAATCTATATACTATGTTTCCTTCTCTTTGATTCAAGGATTTTACTTTGGCTAGGAAGGTGACTCTTTGTTCCATCATGTGCAACTCTGAGACAGTTTCTCTTACAACCTGACAGATGTATTTCCCTTTCGATAGTTTGTCACATGTAATAATCTTTCCTTCACTCACCCAAAAACATTTACACGAATCTCTATATTTCTCTCATAATAATTAACATGATGGCTTCTAACTCTAGCTCCCCTTTATTTTTCAGTGTTATTTTCTCTATGTCTCGTGAATTCTCTCATATGGTCATGCTGGGTCTGAGGATACCTAGCTTGTGTTGTTACTATATTTTTTAGGTATGCGTACTCACCATGTATCCCATTTATTTCCTTTAGTCTTGGGCAAATTAATGGAATATGGCCCTAACTTCTCCTGTGTAATCTCACCATTGTTGTTATTTTCGATTCAGGGTAAACTTTTAGTGAAAGGGTTTTCTTCCATTATGTCAGATGTTTACTCATTATTTATTTATTTATTTAGCATTACAATACATGGTTCCAATCCTCATAGAATCCATGGCCCACAAGGTCATAACTTTTACTTTTCTGCAGGAGAGATGGGGCTTTGTTGGGTAAAGATTTCCTAAACACATGAAATAGATTAGGTTAGGTCACCATGAGGTGTTTATTAATGGCTCATATTTTCCAAATCCATTATGATTTTGGGTTGTTTAGGGTTGATTCCCTTTATTATTTCACCAATTTTCATTTTATGGATGAAGGTGTAAAATTGGTCTTGTATCTAAGTCTAATAACAGTGTTGAATTCTTTGGTGCGGGACTGAACATCCAAGGTCTTCAGGATTCACTTAGTAAGATTCCAGTTTTTCTTTTATTTTTATTCTTCTTCTTAGGCATGGCACTAGTTCCTATTTCTTTTTGACTCATTCCTCAATTTACACTATTGTCTACAAGTAATGCCTAGTTCAGTGAGTTTGACCTTGTTTTCTTATGGTGAGATTCCTCTGCTAACCTTCGCTCACTCTTCATATAGGTTTGTCTCTATTGGAGACTCTTAGTGGTTATGAAGGATATTGTTCTTCTCTATTTAGTATCTCAATTTAATTAGGTTAAGTCCTATAAAATGGGTGAACAATGACTCACTTGACGAGCACCTATCAGGGGTTACTTATATATGTACTTTCGGTTTACTATTATATTATGGACTTAATGAAAAGGCCCCATTTCGTCTAATATAATGTTAACAGGGTGCAATGCACTAACACCTTTCGGATTAGTTTACTATATACTATAATATAAATATTAATATATATAATAATATAATATATATTATAAGAAAGACGATATATATATGAGATAGGAGTAAAGTTCTCCTTTGGAATTGGAAGTCCAGCTGTGGTAGGTAACGTTGCTCCTTCTTAATTCTTGTGAACTAGGTTATCAGTTAATAGATACCTGGTAGAAGACGGAAGAGAGAGAGAGAGTCTCCTTATGAACATTTAACGTTTATCTGGTAATTATTTCTTAAGTGTAATATAATATCGTATTCCATCAGACTTAATCCCAATAAAATGTTAATTATCAGTCTTGTGTAATCCTTATTACATTTTACCTCCCCTCTTCACTTCTTTGATGAAGACTCTTTGTAAGTGTTTTATTCTCTTTGGATTTGGGAACCTACTGAAAATTCACAACTCTCCCATCTTGGGTATGCCTAGGATCCACCAATTCGGTACCACTCTAGGCTATGTTAAGGATGATATTTAGCTTATCTAGATGAGGAAAAAGAAAGATAATATATAAAACTACATTTTGTGTTCAAATTTTCTTTAAAAGAAACCAAATCTCATTAATTGTATAGAGATTTAGAATTTTAGTGTATAAGACAACTCTGCCTATTCCTGCAGTAATCTATTCACACCAATTTTGCCTACCATGTGGAATAATATTATGGAAAACCGAAATCCACACATTATGGGTTCTTGATATATTCATCTAGGTAGATAATATCTTTTGCCTCATATTCGAAATTCCTTAGTAAGTACCATATCAAATCTCACATGGATACTATTCCTATCTATCATAATCTTTTCTTTATTTACATCATAATTACAGATATAAAATTCACATCTCCTTCCTAACAAATCAAGTTGTACACTTTTCATTTGTAGCTTTATAGTCAACATACACTAACAGAATAACTACATGCATATTAATCTAATATCTATATATATATATATATATACACACAACTTTATTTAGAGGATTAAAGATAGGTACATTTTGTATTTCACATCCATTCCATTTCACGACTATTATGTGACTACTATTCATGTATCAAAATATTTTTCATAAATGCATCAAGATCCAACCAATGATTAAAAAAACATGATTACAAGTAATTGATCGGTGCAAATAATTGATTTACTGTAATTGTTGCTAGAACACACATGGGAAATCCATGTTTCCACCCAACCATGAACTACATCCACCAGTTCACCCCCAGCTAAGATATGCTTTCCAAGGAGATCAACAACCCCTTTCATTCTCAACTAATTTTTTTTATACATTTCGTTCCCCATAATATTTTCCTTAGCGTCGGCCCACTTTTCTTTTGTTTTCCATCCCAATTTCTTAGGATTTTCATTCCTTTCTTTCTTTCGAAAAAAAATTATATCTCCCTTTTTCCTTAAAACCCACTTTTCTCTCCCACAACACTTTATTCCACCAATGCTTAGTATCTTTCTACAACTAAGTGCTCTAATGGACCCTTTTCTCCCATGTCATTAAATATTGTTTGCTACCTCCTAGGTATTGCTAGGAGTCCATTTTGGGGAAGATTTATTTTTCTCTCATCCATCAAGGATAATTATCCAAATTTAGCAAGAATCCCTTCACTCTAGTGTTTCTTTCCCAAGTAGGTTTCGAGTTTGTTTTTGTTTAATGAAAACTTATTTATTACATCATAATACTTTACTGCTCATATTCACTCTAAAAAATTATGGCTTTCCCACCATAAAAGCTACAACTAAAATAATATACATATAGCAAGAAATTAACATAAAGATGGAGGGGTGTTACATTTTTCACCTATTTTTATTTAGCACCATCCTTGGTGTTCCTTATGTCGTCACTTCACTTTTGAAACAGTGTTAAATAAGCCTCTTGCTTTTTGTCCTCTAGCTTCCAAGTACCCTCCTCAAGTCTAAACTGCTTCGAATGCACCTTAACCCGAGAAAAAAATTGATTCTGGAGCAATATCTCTTTCCGATCTAAGATGTGCAATGGCTCTAGAAGGAAATCTCCTTTAGGTTCCACCTGTATCAACTTCCAATTAATTACATGAGAATTATCATGGACATATTTTTTTAATAAACATACATGAAAAGCATTATGCACTTTCATATGGATGGGAAATGCAAGTTGATATGCTACTAGACCAATTTATTTCAGAAGCACCACATAATCATGGTTTCAAATTTGTACAAGTCCTAGCTCTTAAGGTACTTTTCCTTTGTTTTACTCTTAAGTAAACATGGTCTCCAATATTAAATTGTTTATGAATTATTTTCTTTTACACATATTTTTTCTACCTATCCTGTGTTTTTTTGATGTTTTGTCCAATATTATGTACCACATGTTCCATTTATTGCAAGGTATCAGGAAGTAAAATCAATATACCCTCCGTTTGACAACAACTAAGAGGTGTATGGCATTTTCTGCCATACAAAGCTTTAAAAGGACTCATTTTTATTGTAGTTTGGTAGTTGTTATTGAAAGAAAATTCTACTAAATGTAGAAAATCATCCCATTTTGTAGGCATGTCCATGACATACATCCTTAACATATCTTCCAAATTCTAATTTTTTCACTCTGTCTATCCATTCGTTTGAGGGTGATATGCAGTGCTGAAATTTAATTGAGTTCCCATGCCCCCAAATAGAGATTTCCAAAATTTGGAGGTAAAATTAGCATCATTGTTTCACACTAGCATCTTTGGCACTTCATGTAGTTGGAAAACTTCCTTTGTGAAAATATTGGCAATCTCTGTTGTTCCATAAGAAGACCGCACTAGTATAAAATGTGTTGCTTTATTCAAGGTGTCAACCAACACCATAATGGAATCATGTTGTCACTTTCTCTTTGGTAATCCTATAATAAAATATAATGAAATCATTTCCCATTTCTATTCAATAATGGGAAATGGGTTCAACAATCCACCAAGGTGTTGGTGTTCCTCCTTTACTTGTTGACATTCTAAACACTTTGATAAGTATTTTTCCACCTCCTTTTTCATTCCTGGCCTAACAAAATATTTTCTCAATGCTGTTATCATATTTTGATATCCAAGATGGTCTAAATATAGTTAATTGTCATATTCATTTAGTATCATTTTTTTCAGAGAACTCACATTAGGGACGCACAATATATCCCTGTAATCAAGAATTTTCATAATTTTCAACATAACTTGGAATTTTTGTTTGCTGCAATTTCTGTTGAATTTATAGGTATTTGGGGTCTTGTTGTATTGATTTTTTAATTTTCTCTATAAAATATCTACAAATATTGTTAACAGATACTCACATTAGAGCATGTGCATGTCTTCTTAAGGCATATTTGATTTTATTTTCCTTTCCTTTTATGTGTTTGATGTCAAACTCAAACTCATTAAGAAAAGCCAATCACCTTGCCTCTCTAGCATTTAGGTCTGATTGGCTAAAAAAATATTTGAAGCTGATATGATGTGTTACTAGAGTAACGTTTTTTTCCTAAATGGTAGTGTCTCCACATCTTTAGGGAATGTATTACTATAGCCAACTCTAAATCATAAAACATAATTCTTTTTGTGTTCTTTTAGTTTGCTAGACTCATAAACTACTACTCAATTTTCCTGCATCAACCCCCCCCCCCCCCCCCCCCCCCCAAAAAAAAAAAACATCCAAACAAGCATTAGCACAAACAATGAATTCCTTGTTTGGGTCCTAAATTTTCAGTATAAGAGGCATTGTCAGCAATTGTTTCAACTCGCGGGAACTTTCCTAGCATTTAGTTTCCCATTCAAACCTTGTTTCCGTTTTCTATAAGGAGATAATAAGATAAGCAGTTTAGAGAAGCCTTCTATAAATATTAGATAATATCTTTTGATTCCCAAAAAAGAGCAGATGACCGACACATCCTTAGGTATGGGCCAATTTAAAATATCCCTAACCTTTTCATGATAAATAGACAATCCCTCCTTTGAGATGACGTGACACAAATCCTATATTATGTCCTTGTAAAACTCACATTTGCTAAGTTTCGCATATAGCTGTTGTTACCTTGAAGTTTGCAGCACTAATTTCAAATTTTCTTTGTGCTCTAATTCATTCTTACAATACACTAAAATATCATCTATAAACACTAACACAAATTTATCAAGGTACTTATGAAGTACAATGTTCATTAAACACATAAAGGTTGTTGGTGCATTAGTAAGACCAAAGGGTAATACTATGAATTGGCAGTGACCATATTTGGTTCTAAAGTTGTCTTGTGAATACCTTCATATTTTATTATGAGCTAGTGATAGTTGGTCCTTAAATGAATCTTTGAAAATATGGTGGCTCCCATCATTTGATCGAACAAATCATCAATATAGCATAGTGATCATTTACTTTTTATGGTTAACTTATTTAATTGTCAATAATTGATGCACATTCTGAATGTGCCACCCTTTTTATTGACAAATAGCACAAGGGACCCCCATGGTGAGACATCGGGTCTAATGTAACCTTTATGTAATAGTTCTTGTAACTACATATTCAGTTCTAATAACTCTTGTATACTTACTCTATAAGGAGCTCTATATACTGGAGTGACACCTCGTACTAATAAGTGGATAAATATATGTCTTAACTAGGAGGTAAACCTGGGATTTCCTCTAGGAAAACATGTTGAAATTCATTAATGAGTGGAAGTTTATTTAAATTTTCCTCTTTTTTAATTCGTTTATTTGTTTCTAGCACCTTCACCATGTATAATCGAAATCCTTTTCCTGCACTCCTTTTCAGATGGGAAGAGGAGATTTGTCTGACTAATATTGATTTTGGTATACAATTAATAAACTAGATTTTCCTATCTTGACCCACACAACATTTTGTTTTCTTTAAATAGTTTATAACAAATCCCTATTTCTCCAATGAGTCCATGTCTATTAATACATCATAGGACCTAAATGGAGAGTATTTAAATTTACTTCTGTGAAATATCCATTTAAGGTGATGGGAAACTATATTACTTGCATGGTTACCCTTATTTTTGTGATGGTTTCTATCTCTAACAACCATGCAGTCTTCGATTTTTAGATTCTAAATCACATTTCTCTAGAAACTATGGACGATTGTAACTTAAACTAGCCCTAGATCAATCAAAACATAAACAAATTGCTTTAAAATGGTACATTCAATCTCGATCATCGTAGATTAATGCTCAGCATGTATGTCCTCCAACACGACACTTATCCCATCAATGTTTCTGGGAATGTCATTCATCGTTGTTGCCTCATGGATAACTTGAATGTTCTGAATGGAACTAGGATTATGTATGTAGTCTCTCAATATATGTGGTTCACCACATCCCCAACACTTCAACATTTCTCTTTCCTTAACCCCATTGATCTTTTTACCGTTTAAATCCAGGGTTTTAACCCAATTTGAGACTATGCAAGTTGAATTAGATTCCTCTTATTGAACCTATTCCATTGATGGTCCTTCCAAAAATGCTTAAGATAAGCGATTTTTTGTCTTTTTGATCCTATTACTCTTTTGTTCCTATCCTTACATTGATAATATTTTAACCCTTCACCTCAATTCTTGAATTTTTGATAGCAAAAACTTGCCTTCCTTGATGCCTCCTCCATTCTTTCAGGATTTTCAAACTCAATCCTTTCATTATAAGGGGTTGGTAGGCAGTTTAAAAATTATTTTACATTAGATTTCTCGTCTTTAATATATGGGACATATTGTAGTAAATTGGTAAATTTATCTAGAAGCTCATCTATTGTTAATTTCCCTAGTCTTATTCCATGAAACTTCTTAGTTCTATCATCACAATATCATTCATTTAGATTTTGAGACTCGAATTACCTTTGAAATTCCTCCGAGTACACTCTCTTCTCCTCTAAGGTATGCACTATCTTGGCCTCTTCCCTCTAGAGAGAAACTCTCCCTTGGAGTTGGTAAATGGCCAATAGGGATTTTAAATTTCTCTCATACTCATACACATGAAAGTACTTGGTCATATTGAGGAGCCAAGCCTCTGCATCCTCTTACTTCTCTCCATCGAAGTTAGGGGGTTTTATTTTCTTAAAAACCCCTTGTAGTAAACCTTCTTCTTCCTTTTATAATTTCTGGGATAACTCTTGTTTGAAGGACGTCCACTTTTGGACTTCTCTAATTCCATAACCCCACTCTTACTTTTTGCTACTTATGGCTCCATTACTCTATGAATCAAATTTTTAGTTAATTCTCTTAAAATGATTTCTTACTCCTTACTAGCTTTTAGCAGGCTTTGATTGATGTTTCTTACATGAGTCAATTCTTGCTGCAAATTCGAGATAATATTCATAAACTGAGATGTTGGTGGATTATTTCCATTCCCCAACTCTATATATAACTCCTCTCCTTCTGCTACCGTTGGAGGGGGATCCTTTGACATTTTATTATGGTCTACTTTACTTGAATACCTTATAGTCAACACAAAACAATATTAGTGTATCAATATTTACTTCAACATTTGAGTTTTACACATATCAAGCTAGTACTATGGTGGTTCCTTTTAGGCTGAGTTTTTGAAACTTGACTCTAATACCATTTGTCATGGACCCTATCCTTATGATTTTTTTGCTTTTAAAAACATAAATAAAATAAAGGTTACCTAATCATCGTATTTAATCCATATAACAATTACATTTTCCCCTACTCCTATATAATTAGAAAACATTCAATGTTACAAATCATTATTCCAATCTCTCTCCCCATATCACATCCTTAGTTCGATATCTCATTAGGATTTTGTGAAATCCATATACCCTTAGCGTGAGGGAAAAGGAAACAACACAAGTAGTTTATTCATAGTTTAGAGGGTTTGCTATAATTTATAATTTAAATCATAGTAGATCTCCCTCTCCCAACTTTCAAATTTCATGTCGAGTGCAAGCAGTGGTTATCATGCACATGTTAAATTCACCCACGATACCCCTATTCACACACCCTTCACATGGCCTTCATTACAACATTGAGTTGGATAATCAAGATTGAGATTTCACAAATCCCATGGTGGATACTCGTTTTAATAACACTAATATATCTACTCTATTACCTTTTGCCTCATTCAAGGGTTTTTCTTTGGCTGAGAATGTGTCTTTATTCCATCGTGTGTGACTTGGAGATAACTTCCCTGGCAACCCGACAAATGTATTTTCCTTTTCACGATTTGTGGTATGCTAACATCTCATCTTCACTCACCCAGACAACTGGTAATCATGTTACCCATAATTTTGACATTAATTTATCTATTGATCTTACAGTAATTGGGATTTCTTCTCAATTTGGTTCCCCTTTATTTTTCACTATTATTCTCTCTACATCTGGTGAATTTGCTCATGTTGTCTTGTTGGGTCCTAGGATATGTTGGAGATCAAATGCACAACAGAATCAACTAAATACTCAGTAAATAAAACAAGCACATAAGACACAGAGGTTTAACGTGGTTCACCCAACCAATCTGGGCTACGTCCACACAACATAGGCATCGACAATTCTTTATTAATCAAACATGAGATTACATAAATCAAATCCTCACAAACTCTCACCCTCATACAAAACAATTTGTATGGATACTTGTTATATAGCAAAGAGAATCTAACTGCCTCATAAATCCTCTCAACTCAAATTTAGGATGCATTAACTCCCTCCCAACAAACTGGAGCTAATCTAGGAACTGATTCCTATTGTTGTCATCTACTGAGATTTTGCCTATCTTATGCAAAACAGAAAATATCAAGAGTCTCCACCTTGACAACAATTAGCCTGATTCCTTGTTATTATTATTTTATCTTTTCTGAAAGCCAAGACAAGCCAAACACCAGTGTAGATTCTCTAACAAAACTGGTTTCATGAACATGTTTGCACAATTCTCCTTTGTATGCACCTTTTCAAGAGAGACTCCCCTTTCAGTGGTAACCTGTCTTACAAAATGGTACTTGATCGGTATATGCTTTGATTTAATATGATAGGCCGGATTCTTCGCCAAATGTATTGCACTTTGACTGTCACAAAATAACTTGATGTTGTCCTGCAACCTACCAAATTCACCAAACAAACCTTTCAACCAAATCGCTTCTTTGAAAGCATGAGAAGAAGCAATGTATTCTGCTTCAGTAGTGGACAAAGCAACACTGTTCTGTAGCTTTGACATCCAGCTGATAGCTCCACCTGCAAGAGTAAAGACGTACCCTGAAGTTGACCTTCTCTTATCCAAATCACCTGCAAAATCAGAATCAACATATCCGCAAACAAATTCACTACTCTTATTGTAAGTAATACAATAACTACTTGTGCCTCTCAAATACCGAAGAACCCATTTCACTACTCACCAGTGTTCTTTACCCGGATTTTCCATGTACCTGTTGACAACCCCAACTGCATGTGAAATATCTGATTGAGTACAAACCATCACATACATTAAACACCCTACTACATTGGCATATGGAATTAGAGACATATAATCCTTTTCTTCATCTGTATTAGGACATAAACTAGAAGAAAGCTTAAAATGGGAAGCTAAAGGGACTGACGCATGCTTCACGTTATTCATACCAAACCTCACTAGTATTTTCTCAATATAATTTTGTTGTGATAGCCATAGCTTATCATTGCTCCTGTCTCTGAAAATCTCCATGCCCAAAATCTGTCTTGCTCCTCCTAGATCTTTCATATGAAATGTCCTTGCCATATGAGCCTTCAACCTGTTGATTTCTTCTATGCTTTTGGTTGCTAAAAGCATATCGTCAAAATACAATACCAAGATAATGAATATGTCATTATTTAACTGTTTAAAATAAACACAATGATCATATTCACTTCTAACATATTTCTGACTTAACATGAAAAAATCAAACTTCTTATACCACTGCCGAGGCGACTGCTTCAGGCCATATAATGACTTCTTGAGCCTGCAGACAAATTTCTAATTGCGATGATGAACAAACCCTTCCAGTTGTTCCATATAAATTTCCTCATCTAAGTCTCCATATAGAAATGCAGTCTTAACATCTAATTGCTGCAACTCTAAATCAAGGAAAGCCACTAATGCTAACACAATTCTAATTGAAACAATTTTAACCACTGGTGAAAAAATCTCATGAAAGTCAATACTAGCTTTCTGAGAAAACCATTTTGCAACCAGCCGTGCTTTGTACCTGTCTTCCGTATCATTCACACCCCGTTTCAGCTTGAAAACCCATTTACACCCCACAGTTTTCCTGCCTTTTGGAAGCTCAACCAAATCCCATGTGTCGTTCTTACTCAAGGCCATCATTTCTTCCTTCATGGCTGCTTTCCACTTGTCACTTTTTGAACCTTCTATTGCTTCCTGATAGCACAGAGGTACATCGTCATTAGCAGTAAATGAAACTAAAGTTACATAATCATCATACCTTCTCGGTGGTTGTTTGATTCTTGTCGACCTCCTTAAGGATGTTTCTGGCGCTTCCTCAATTGGCTGACTACCATCTGTATGAACTTCTTGCCGATCAGTATCTGAGACCTCTTCATGATCTAAACCTGAACCCTGTTCATGTTCTGATTCTGAAACCTATTCATGACTAGTATCTGAACTATGGTCATCATGACTATCGTTAGAAATGCTATCAAACTGAATGTGCTGAAAGTCAGATACATCATCCTGTTTCAATCTACTATCTACATCTAACTGTACAAGAGAGGATTCATTAAACTTTACATCTCTGTTGATGATGATTTTGCGGGTAGTAGGATCCCACAATCTATATCCCTTTGTTCCAACACCATACCCAACAAAGATATACCTTTTAGAATTTGGATCTAACTTAGTTCGTTGATGTTTAGGCACTAGAGCATATGCATCACAACCAAACACTCTGAGTTTAGAATAGTCACAAGGGTGTCCTTTCCATACCTCTTGCGGAATCTTGCGTTCTATCGCTGTCAATGGAGATTAGTTTATCACATAACAAGTTTTTTCCACTACTTCCATCCACAACTCCTTTTGCAACCCGACGTTACTCAGCATACTCCTTGCTCTCTCTAGAAGAGTCTTGTTCATGCGTTCAACAACTCCATTTTGTTTAGGAGTATAAACCGTGGTCTTATGCCTCTCGATCCCTGCATCCTTGCAATAGCTGTCAAACTCCTTGGAAGTAAAATCACCACCATTGTCAGTTCTTAAACATTTTATTGTTCTACCAGTGTTGTTTTCTACCAATGCTCTGAACTGCTTGAAAACTGAAAAAACATCAGACTTTCTTTTCAACATGTAGACCCACACCTTCCTAGAAAATTCATCAATAAATGATACAAAATAAGACGAACCACCATATGAGGTTGTAGGAGCTGGTCCCCAAACATCTGAATGGATATAGTCAAGTATGCCTTTACTAGTATGTTTGCGTGTTTTAAAATTTTGTTTACTTTGTTTTCCAAACAGACAATGCTTACAGAAATCTAGCTTTCCAGACTTTAGATTTGGAAGTAACTTGCGATCAACCAAAATTTTCAACCCTATTTCACTCATATGCCCCAATCTTTGATGCCATAAGTGAATGGAACTACTGTCATGTTCAGACACACTAGACACAAAATCTGACCCTGTACCTCCTTCTAACTGAAATAGATTTCCTACTTTCTTAGCTTTCATAACTAGTAAAATGCCTTTGTAAAATTTCATTTCTCCCCCTTGAATTACAGTTTTATATCCATTTGAATCAAGTTCTCCTAGTGAAATCAATTTTTTCCTGAAATCTGGTAGATGCCTCACATCAGTTAATATTCTAGTTGTCCCATCAAACATTTGTAGTTGTATGCTCCCAATCCCAACAATATTACATGTTACATGATTACCCATGTACACAACTCCATCATTAATTGATTTATATTCCTTAAACCATTCTTTATGGATACACATGTGGTTTGATGCACCGAAATCTAACAACCAATGTTGACCATGATTTGACACATTAACTGATAATACTTCATCACTTATACCTGAACCAGATGTCGAACCTGTATCTGTCACATTTGCCTCCTTCTTCTCTGTCGAAGAATCTGCTTTTGAAGTTTGTTGATGTCGCTTCCAGCAGTCCTTCTTTAAATGCCCTGATTTGCCACAAAACCAACACTTTAGCTTACTCTTTTTCCCTTTCGACTTTGAACGTGAGTCCCTCGGCTTCCTGGGGCGTCTTTCTCTCGAACGACCTCTAACCATCATAGCTTCTGATGTAGAGGTTTCAGAATGCGACTTCCTCCTTGTTTCTTTCGATAATAAGGATGCAACTACATCATCAAACTCAATAGTTTCTGATAAACTAAGACTTATAGAAGTAACAAAAACGATCCCATGACTCGAGCAACGAGCACAATAAAGTAATAGCTTTATCCTTGGATGAAATTTTTACTCCTATACTTTGTAATTGCACAAGAAGAGTATTAAAAGCATTTAAATGATCAGCAATTGATGTACCTTCCTTCATTCGCAAACTGTACAACTGTCGCTTCAGGAGAATCCTATTGGTTAAGGATTTGGTCATGTATAGTTTCTCTAGTTTTGTACACAAACCAACATTTGTTGCCTCCGACACGATATTAAACAGGACATCGTCCACCAGACATAATCGAATAGCACTTACTACTCTTTCATCAATCTCGTCCCACTCATCGTCTGTGATGTTGTAAGGTTGTTTGGATTTACCCATCAATGCCTTTGCCACGCCTTGTTGGACACGCAGGTCATGCATTTTCACCTTCCAAATCTCAAAATTATTTTTGCCATTAAACTTCTCAATTTCAAAATGGGCACTCTGAGTTTTCGCCATCTTGTATCAGCAAAAAAAACACAATAATCTCCAAAACCCAACTTTTAAATACTAGCAATTAAAAAAACTGGCCATGCCTTATATGCCTTTGTTTTTTTAAAACAAAAAACTTTTGTTTGTTTGTTTACTGTGCAAATTGGGCAATAAAAAATAATCTCAAAAAACAAAACTCTTGTTTTATTTGTGCTGTGCATATTACAACATACAACTGAGTAGAGCGAAGTGCAATGGAGCAATGCACACACCACAAAAAACAATCCAATACGCACCAACAAAACCAATCAATACACACCTCGAAAATAAAAAGATAACTGAGAGTTACAACAGGAGGCCTGTGTTTCCTATGATTTTCACGTTTGTGTAATAACATGGAATCAATAATAAAACTGCTACGACTAGAATGATTAAATAATCCTGGGATTGTCGCAAGCACTACGTGTTGAAGTATCCTATACAATGCTTTGACTTGCAAGGATTCACTGCCAACATTAACCCTCGAAGATCACGGCTCAAGGCGATAAATATTTGCGAGAACTTAAACTTCATGATATACTGCCATGGAAATGCATTTGGAGGCCATGGACATTCAAATATCAAGTTTCACATCATTAAAATTGTGTCCGATTCATTGAAACGCAAAACATGACTCCCAAATTTTGAACCTTTAGGTGCATTTAGTTCAAGGAAGGAAAGAAATTTCAAGAGGAGAATAGCTCAGAATCGATGCTTATAGCTTCAAAAGAGTTGCAGCAAATAGGCTTACGAACCGTCAAACAGGCTTATGAAGCGTAAGTATGAAGTTGAGCATGACTCTTTTCCAGCAGTGCGCACCATTCAATGCACCTGCAACCTCCACGCGCAGGTTTGAATAGCGCCCTCCACGCAGCACACCAGGCAGAAGACCGAGTTCCCTCTACACAGCACCTCTAGGCACGCAGTCCAACACGCCTTTTCACTCCATCTCCAGCCCATGCTCCAGCTACGCCATGCCTCCAACTGCTCTCATACCACTTGTTGGAGATCAGATGCACAACAGAATCAACTAAATACTCAGCAAATAAAACAAGCACATAACACACAGAGGTTTAACGTGGTTCACCCATCCAATCTGGGCTACGTCCACACAACATAGGCATCGGAAATTCTTTATTAATCAAACAGGAGATTACATAAATCAAATCCTCAAAAACTCTCATCCTCATACAAAACAATCCGTATGGATACCTGTTATATAGCAAAGAGAATCTAACTACCCCATAAATCCTCTCAACTCAAATTTAGGATGCATTAACTCCCTCCCAACAAACTGGAGCTAATCTAGGAATTGATTCCTATTGTTGTCATCTACTGAGATTTTGCCTATCTTATGCAAAACAAAAAATCTCAACAGAATACCTAGCTTGTGTGCTTACTATATCTCTGAGGTATGGCTACTCCTAATGTATGCCCTTGATTTCATTTAGTCCTTAGCCAAATTGTGAAGAATGGCCATTACTACTTCTGTGTAATCTTCCCACTGTTGTTATGGTCGATTCTAGGTAAAATTTGATCAAAAGGATTTTTTCTTTTCTTTTTTTTTTCGTTCTGTCATGCCTGTACACATATTTTTTTTTTTTTTAATTAGAATACATGGTTCCAATTCTCATAGAATCCATCACCCACAGGGCCATAATGTTTACCTTATGGCAACTAAGATGGGGTTCCACTTGGGAAATTTTTCCTCATCTCATGAAACAACTCAGGTAAGTTGACCATAAGGCGTTTATTAATGGCTCACATTTTTCAAATCCATTACAATTCATGGTTATTTAGGGTTTCTTCCCTTTATCATTTCATCAATTTTCGTTTTCTAGATGAAGGTGTAAAATTGGTCTTGTATCTAATGCTAACAACCATATTGAATTCTTTAGTGAAGGACTCAACATCACAGGTATTCACGCTTTAGGTACCCACTCCATTTGTAGGATTTTGTTTTTTTCCTTTTTGTTCTTTTGCTTAATCATGGCGCTAATTCTTAATGATTTATGACTCACACCTAAATCTACAGTCCTGTCTATAGGTAATACCAAATTCAGTTGGTTTGACTGTGTTCTTCTGATAAGGTACCTCAACTAACCTTCACTCGCTCTTCATACAACTTTGTCGCTATGGGTACGTCTTACTCTTTATGACACATATGCTTATTTTATGCTCAATAGCTTAGCTTAATTAGGATAAGTCCTATAAAATGGGTGGATAATAGATCACTAGATGAGCACCCATCAGGGGTTATGTGTACATGTACTTGCTCTTTATTTTTGTGTTATGGACTTACTATAAAGGCCCAATTTTGGCCAATGAAATGTTATTATGTATATATTATATATATAATATTATATATATATATATATAATATATATATATATATATATATATTATATATTATTATATATATCATTATTTCTCCTATTGAATTTGAAGTCTATTGTTCTATGAACATTGCTTCTCTTATTTTCTTCTGAACTCACTTGTCAGTTTAGTATCTACTTGGCCTAGAGAAGCCAATGTAATTATATTTCATTCTTTATTGACATATAGCATTTATCTAATAATTATTATTTTATATTGAGCAGAATTGGCGTATATAGATACTCGTATTTACCTTGTTCGATATCTACATTCTGTGGGATTTTTCCACATTGCTAATGGTGTCTTGATTTCCAAATAATAACCACTGTGTATTATCTCATCAGACTTAATCATAAGAAAATCTTAATTATCATTCTCGTATAATCCCTCTTACACCTTACCACCCCTCTTTGATGGTTTGATAAACAGTCTTTGTAAGTGGCTTATTCTCTTTGGATTTGAGAACCTACTGAACATTCACAACTCTGCCATCTTGGTTAGGTGTGGGCTCCACCAATTTGGTATCACTCATGGCTATGCTAAGGACACTATTTTTCATATCTGGCTAAGGAAAAAAAGGATAATATATACCACTACATTTTTCATCCATGTTTTCTTTAAAATAAACCAAATCTCATTAACTATATGTTCACACCCATTTTCCTTTCCATGGGGTAGGATCTTATGGAAAAACTAAATCCACACCTTATGGGTTACCAGTATATTCATCTAGTAGATAATAACATTTTTTTGCATATTCCAAATTACTTAGTAACTACCATATCAAAGCTCACATGGATATAATTCCTGTCTATCATAATATTTTCTTTATTTACATCATAACTGAAAATATAAAATCCCCATCTCCTTTGTTACAAATCGAGCTCTACACTTTTCATTTATATTTGTATAGTCAACTCGCACACTAACAGAATACATGCATGCATATTAACCATGGAAAATTTTAGGGGTCAATATTGACAATTAGGCTAATTTTCCATGGTTTAAAAAAAAAGATTCTCCAATTTCCATTTTTCTCTAAACATGATTCACCAAAATTTTATAGTATAAAATACTTTTACCTAAAAAATTTCTAAAATTGTATAAAGAATATATATAAAACTATTATAAATTTCATGCTTTTACAAAGATATCAACAAATATTTTTATAATTTTCAATTTGGGGACTAGCAAGATTCACAAGGTTTCTAAACTTTAAGACAAATTTCATCCTTAAATATTCCTTGATATTAATATAATATATATACCATTATTATTCCTTGATATTAATATAATATATATACCATTATACAGAGAATTAAATAGATGTACATTTTTATTTCACATCCATTCCATTTCGTAACTATTAGGTGACTACTATTCATGTATCAAAATCCTTTTCATAAATGCATCAAGATCCAACCAACCATTAAAGAAACCATGATTACAAATAACTGATGTGTGCAAATAATTGATCTACCTTAATTTCTTCGAGAGCATAGTTTAGAAATCAAAATTTCAACCCAACCATGAATGAAATCGTCCAGTTCCCCCTTTGCTGAGATATGCTTGCCAAGGAGATCAACAACCACTTTCATTCTCCACTAATGTATTTTATAGATTTCCTTCCTTAGCATATTTTTCCTTAGCGGTGTCTGACTTTTATTGGGTCTGCCAAGCCACTTTCCTAGGATTTTCTTTCCATTCTTTCTTTTGAAAAGAAACATTTTTCTCCCTTTTTCATTAAAGCCTTCCTTTCTCTCATGCAACACTTTATTCCACCCATACTTAGCATCTTTATACAACTAAGTGATTTAATTGACCTTTTTCTCCCATCTCATTAAATCTTGTCTGCTATCTCCTAATGATTTTTAGGAGTCCTTTCTAATGAAGATTTATGTTACTCTCATACACCAAGGATAATTTTCCAACTTTTGCAAGAATCCCTTCACTCTAGTGTTTCTTTCCCAAGTAGGTTTCGAGTTTTTTTATTATTAAAAAAATAATTATTGCATCATAATACCTTATTGTTCTTATACATTACAAAAAATTATGGCTTTACTGCCTTTAAATCTAACCTTGATTTAGTATGCATATAACAAGACATCAACATAAATATGGAGGGGTGTTACAAGTTATTAGTCCTACAAGCCTTGGTTAGAATAAATACTTTGGAGCCCTCGACGACTTGGGTGGAGACCGATCTGGTGATGGTTAGTGATGTCCAATCGTGAGGTGGTTTCATTGGTTGAGGATTGAGGTTGTGTAGCCTATGGAAGCCCTTCTTTGGTGTTCTTCGTTTATTCCATGAGATCTCACATTTATTCTTGGAATATGGCACAGGGGTGATTAACTGAAAGATAGATCCAGTTCAACCAAATCTATGGTCAGGTGATACATGGAACTCCCTAAGTTGGTTGTATTTCCATATGTTAATAAGAGCTCATTTTCCTTTTGTATTTGATGAGTAAATGTGCTTCTCATTATGTGGCTTTAATGGCTATTTCCTTAGTGTTATATGACTAGTTATTTGCTAGTTATAAGTATGCGTTATGATAATATTGATGTATGGCTCTCATCATGTTTTGGTTAGTAGATGAAATAATAATTAATGAATGATGTAATAGATAAGAATTCAAATATTGGGAGGATATATCAATCCTCCTTAAAAATTCTTACATAAGTATGATATCTTTATGTTCAGATCTATTGTTACAAACTACAGATTTCATATTTATGATATGATTGATGAAATTCACGTCATGGCTAACAGGGTTTAGGTCAAGTTCTTAGTCAAATTCTTACATAATTAATATTATCTCAATGTCAATTATCTTTTTTGGAAGTTCCATGAAGTTCTGAGTAGTGGCCTGAGTCCTAGCCCATAAAAGTGTCATAGAATCTAAGGTCACTAGCATAAAACTACCTAAAAAAGGCCATAGTTGCATACGTTCCTAGTTGTGGGAGTGACATGAACATATCAACTACATGCATGACCAGTCATGGGAGTGAGTGGTGGTCTAGATACACAAAACATCAATTTTTCTTAAGGGTTGGGCAACTAGAAGGGTTGGTTGTCTCTTGAAGGTTCTGTACCTCTTCACGAAGGTCATATTGGTATTGTCTTATCAGTTACACTTCCTTAACTATACTTGGGGAGTTGAAGCATCTCATAACAACTCTTCGTTACATGTTTAGCCTGGTGGACCAATTAGCTTGAGTAAATTGTGGAGGAGGGTGTTACAGGATTCAAACATATAGACCTTGATCATGGCTGACCATGGTTGATCATTGTTAACGATATTTAACAAAATAGATTAATATTATAATCCCTTGGTATTAATATTATAAACATAAGATATTAATAAACCCAAGGGATATTGTAAATGAAAGGTATATTAATTAACCTCAAGAGATATTATAACATTACAAACACATTGCAACATTGAATAAATTTCTATGTTGATTATGGTTGACCATGGTTGATCATGGTTGACCATATTCAACCATAGAGGCCGTGATCATGGTTGACCATGGTTTATGTTTTTTATCATGGTTGATCATGTTTGACCATTTTTAGCCATAGAGACAATGATCATGGTTGACAATGGTTCACATTACATGACCATGGTTGAACAAATTCAACCAGAGATACCTTAATCATGGTTGATCATCCCTCGCCATGGTTGATCATGGTTGACAATAGAGACATTGTCCATGGTTGACCATATTTAAGCATGATTAACCATGGTTTACCATAGTTTACCGTAGAGACGTGGATTGGCCATCAATAGGGATTCGTACCATATTCAACCATAATATCTTGATTTACCACAATGATTGACCATAATCAAGCATAGAGAGCTCAGTTGACCATGTTTGACCATTCTAACCACTGCTGACTATGGTTGGCCATTAGAAGTATGTAGAACATGAAATGTTATTGGTTGACAATGGTTGACCAAAGATGACCATGTTGATCATGATTGATAATGCTTCATTATGGTTGGCCAGATTCAAGCATATAGACCTTGATCATGGCTAACCATGGTTGATCATGGTTAACGATATTTAACTGTGGATGATGATGGTTGACCATAATCAACCATGATTGGTCATGTTTGACCATGGTTGACCATAGAGACAATGAGCGTGGTTAACGCTATTCAAACATGATTAATCATGGTTGATCATATAAGAATTTATTGACCATTATGTCCATGGATGATGATTCTTAATCATGGTTGGCGATGGTTGAACATTATTGATCACGATTGATAATGGTTCACATTAATGACCATGGTTGACCATGGTGATCATGGTTAACCAAGGTTGACAAAATTCAACTAGGGAGACATTGAAAATGGTTGATCATGGTTAACAAAATTCAACCATGGTTAATCATGGTTGACCATTATTGACCATGGTTGATTATGTTTTCCATGATTGGCCTTGGTTGATCATGGTTGATCGTAGTTCATAATAGAGTCATTGCTCATCGCTGCTTATGGTTGACCGTGGGGACATTAATTAATCATTAATAGGGAATTGTGTTTGACTGAACTTGAGGAGTGTTTATTGCGAAACATACTATACCATAGTCAACTACATTAGTAAAAGTGGTTGACTAATGTTGTAATTTCCATATTGCAATGTTGAATAAATTGCAATGTAATGTAATATTAGGACAATGTTTGTCACGTTATGATGTTTGACACATTTATTTACCATTCCAACATCACAACATGTTTAATTATTAATAGTAATCAACAATATTAATAGGAAATTATGTATGACTAAAGTTGCTGACTATTGATTGTTAAACATAGTCAATCATAGGTGAAGAGTCACCCACATTATGAAATGTGTTTAAAAAAATGTTGTAATGTCGGATTGCAATGTTAGAAACTTTTTTGTACAAATCCAACATCACATTGTCGTTATTATTATTATTATTAATCAATAAATTAATTAATACTATCGTTCATTCAATTTATTAATAAAGATAATTATTATTGACAAAGTATGAATGTGGTCACGTTTGACTAATGTGTTTGACTACAATAATTATGTGTTAAGTAATTTCTTTTAATTATGTATTAATGATTTAATTAATATGTCAAATATAATAATATTAATAACTTAATATTATTATTAATTAATATTATATTAATATATTATTTTCACACATTGTATTAATTTTTTCTTTAAATGTTTTAATTAATATTGTCTAATTTTTAATTAATGTTTAATTAATAAATATTCTAATGTTATATTAAACCCTAAGTTTAGTATATTAAACCTTATATTTCTCTAAACCCTAGTACATTTTTTCTCACATTGTGACATTAGTTAGATGTTTGTACCATTCTCATATCACAATATTATTATTATCATTATCATTGTTGGCCATATTCGGCCATTCTAACCTTGGTAGACCTTAGTTGGGCATTAGGAAAGGGATGGCAATGCTCGACTAAGGTTGACCAATGTCGACTATGGTTGAGCAAGGTAACCAAAGTTGACTATGTTTAACTAAGTTTCTGTATTGTTGAGCACGAGTCATGAATGACATTGATTTACCTTGTTGGCAATGTTTGATCATCTATAGCCATGCTTGAGTTTGTTTCACAATGTTTGACCATCCTTGCATTTGTCTTACTATATTTGATTAGAATGTAAATATTTATTTTTTTAAATGAAACCGGTAGATATTTGTATTAAAAAAATATGCATTACAAAGCTAGAACTTTTACATATTATAATATTCCTTGTGCGTTTGAGATTGGGTAGAGGGGCTCAATCTAAACCCTCACAAGAGTTCTCCATGACAAATATTTCACACCCCTTCCAACTAAACCTTTTCCAAAAAGCCCCCAAATTGAAGATACATTTACATTCCATTTTTAACTATTTTTTTTTTTCTGATCTAGAATGACTTCCTGTATTCCTCGATTTTATTTATTATTTTCCTTTCTTCCCAACTTGAATCCAACTTGCATTTTCTGTGAATTTCGATGAATGGTTTTTCAACAACTGCGCAGTATTTTTCTTGAAATATTCCTCACGTGCATGATATGTCCAAGAAGTTTCATTTTCAATAATATTTTGTCGATGTTTTACTAATACTACATCCAAGGAATATTTTCTAACAACAAGAGGATCCACATTGGTAAGAGAATTTTCTTGCTTAGATTTTGTCGCTGCGACTATGGATTCTTTCACTGAATCTATTTCCTTCGTGTGCTCTATTTCTTTTTTTCTTGAATATCTTCTTCATTGAATAATGTATAGTGGTAACCTTGTGCACCTTCCCACCATTTCGGCCTTCGGATTTTTTTTCAATATTTTCTATTATGAGAATGTTCAGGGAAATTTTTAATTACATTCCCCATTTTATAGCATGCTCTACAGTGAAATGACACATTCTCGTAGTCAAGATTTTTGACCCAAATATATTTTGGAGCCATCAAATTAATCTTTACGAGAAAACCCTTGCTGAATTCCATCTCCACACAAACCCAACCATAAATAGTCTTGATTTTTTATTTTTTTAGGGAATTTGCAATAAAAATATTCCTTGTGCAATAGAGGAAAGTGATTTATGATTCCATAAATGGGTTGGAAGGTTCAAAAATCTTGCCCGAACTTCAGCTGAAGAAATCGATGTCGATGATGAATTAAAAGTGGAAAAACAAGGTTGCATGCAGATCCCAACACTCCCACAAAACCGCAAACCAACTTCACAAATTATCTTTTTTCTTCAATATCTTCAAAAACCATAGTGAAAAAACCTTGTGCCATAGGGTAAATATTTAGCTCTTTTGTCAAAAGGGGCTTCCATGACTTTGAGATCCATTTAAACAAATCAATCAACCTGGCTAGAACCTATTAAACCTACAATAAAAACCATTCTTCGGAAACATATTTTTCACACTCTAAAGATTCCTCATCCAAAAGGACAATAAGAGAAGAAAGTGCTTGCACCACCAAAAGACCAGAACCAAACTTTAGCATAGAGCTATATGAAACGGAAGAGGAGAAAACTTGATTGACAACCATACCTACACAATAAGAAGATTTGTTCCCCAATCACATGTTTTCTCCATAAAACAAACTACAAAAGGGATCTGCAAAAAATCCATGCAAACAGAACAAAGATTAGATGGCTAGACTAAAAACCCTAGTTGTTGCAAGGGTTTCGAGAGATCCTTCCATTCTCTCATTACAATGTAAATATTATTAATGACATTTATTAATATTAATCTTGAAACTATTTATATTAACAATTTAACCCATATTATACGCCATCTATTAATCATATTATTAGAGTAAAAATAAACCATTTTTTTTATTAATAATTATTTATTTATTATTAAAAAGTAAATATGGTTAATATTATTTATGAATATATATATTAATTAATACTATTTATGATAATCAATCTTAACACCATTATAATTTTGATATAATTAATTAATTTTATTAGTGTTAGTAATTAATAATTTAAACTTTTATGTAAATTAAACTATTAACTTATATTATTATAATTATATAACTAATAGGGACACTAATAATATATAGCACATTTCTATTTATTCGTTTTTTATTATACTATTTAATTTTTTTTGTTTTATTTCATCTTTTTTGTTTCTTTTATTAAAACTATTATATAGTTTAATATAATTAATTAATTAATTATTATTATAAATTATTATATTTATATTTATAAAACTATATTATTAATGTCAAAATTCTAATTTTCATTGATACTAATTGGATTATATTAAATTAATGTTATGTTGATTTTAAAATTGGTTATCCTATAATATTGTTAAATCATTTTCTCTAACATATAACAATGTATTAATATGTTTTAATGCTATTATTTTTAATATAAAATTTTTGTTATTTCTATATTAATAGTATTAAGATAATATTTAGTAATATGGAATTTTTTTTCCGATAACATTATTATTTGGGAATTATGTTAATAAATTAATATTAAAATATTATGAATAATATATAATAATAATTATGTTATTAATGATTACTTCAATATGTCCCCGATGGTGGTGATTAATCAATTCAATGACGATATCGAGGTAATGCATGGGCATTCATGAATACCACATGGTTGAAGGCATGAGGACTAACTTCCATGTCCTCTCAATGCATCTTGTGTATGAGAGATGGTAATGTAACTTGTGTGAGAACTCAATTAGCCTTGAAAGTCATGGGAGGTGGCCTTCGTCAACGATTTATGGAGTGTGTCGAGGTTTCCTATTAGAAATTCTAGGTTTGGTATTCTTAAGGTAAATGCAGTTTGAGCTTTGAGCAAGGGAGCGAATGTTTCTGAGAGCATCCTATTTGTGACAGGTGGCGTCTTCGTCGTTCACATCCCCTCCTCCACATACGGGTGTGAATTCTTGTGAATTTCGAGTTTAGTATTTGGTTTATGGTCATCACTTACACGGAATGATTCAAGCTTCTAGCTCTTGTTTTGTTTTGTTGGTCCTGCTCAAGTCTCGTGGCATCCCTTTTGCACCGAAGCGAAATTTGGCTTGCTGCGTTTAGTGGTCCCCTCTCATGGTCCTGCAAGGTTAGGAAGTGTCTGTGGAGCGTGTGTGTTGGATTTTGGGTGGTTTGGTTAGAAAGAATCCTATTTAGGGAGGACTATGAATTGTAGACCCAAGTCCTTATTGCTTGTTTGGAATTGTGGTTCTTTGTGCTCACCTTGGGTTGGTTGTGGTCCAGCCACGCAAGGGTGTGGTGTTTATGCTTAGTGATAGTTGAGGCTTTTCAAGTCACCCGTTGGTCAACTTCAACTCATCCCATGAGTGTAGGGTTAGTCATAATTCATCCACCTCCTCGTTTGGCTCATTCCTCTTCGTAGCTTAAGCCCAATTCAAGCAACTTAGGGGGATGTGCATCTCCCTCACAGATGGAAACAAAAAACAATGACTCTCAGTGGGGTGCTACTGATGCAAGTTTCTTGGGATGGGTGGTATTTGGTGTTCGAAGTGGCAACAGGGCAATATGTTCTCGTCGGGTGGCATCTAAGGCATGTGGTGGTGACGTTCATGGTGGATTGGTGGCTAGTCATAGGAGTTGCACCACATAGAGCTAGAAATGGGGTAGGACAATTCACCAAGGTGGTTTAGGGAAAATAGGTAAGGCACGTAATTTGGGACATGAGCGCAAACAATATTGTTGTTTATGACACTCCTAGGATTTGATTCAGTCGGTACTTGAATGCTTGGAAACCTTAGAGGAGGTGAGGGAGGAGGACCATGTAGAGGCCATTGCCACTTTGAAGAAAATGTACTACATCCAGTGCCATGTGTGGGAGCATGTAGTGGTGGTCTTGTGAGGCGAGAATATGTCAGAAAGTAGAGAAGTTGAAGGCTTGGATGACCCACTTCGAAGAGCATGTTCAATGCTCCTTCCATTCTCCTCCTCCTCCACGAACAACTTTGGACAACCCAACCTCCATCACTTATGATGACTAGAATGGTTACAAGTGTTTTACTTGTTTTATGTGTTTGGTGGTGTTTTTGACCTACTAAGTTGTGTTTGGTGGTGTTTTTTGCCTACGGAGTTATGGAAGGTGTCTTTAGATGATTTTTTGTTTCTTTTTCATATGCTGATTACGGTAATCAACAAACGAGTTTCAGGTGAAACTACCTACATTTTGCTATTGTTGTACCTCTTTTAGAAAGAATGAATAAAATCTTAATTTACAAAAAAAATATTTTATGATATACATTAACTCTCGTTAAAATTAATATATATATATTGTTAAATTTTATATAAATTTTCAATTATTTGTAAACTTAACATAAAATTTAAATATAAATACAATAACATTAAACTTAAAATACAATACTTAAAACTTAATATAAACTTTAATTTATTATTATAAACTTAATACAAACCAAAAATGTAATACCCAAAACTGTCATGTTTGTTAGACTCATGGAAACTATTCAAACTACATCAAACTAACAAAATAAACAGTATTTAATTTATAATATTTGATTACTTCAATGATTTATTACATTGATTGTTTTACCTCAAATTTTGAAATTTTATGAGATCAAACTAATAAATTAAATAATGTAGAAATTAACTTTAGCAGACAATGTCGAAATTAACTTAACCCCCACCATATAGCATTTTTTCTTTAGATCCACCATTTTGGTTAGTATATTATTTAATTTACACCATTTAATTTTTTTATTAATTATATTGTGTTGATCGTTTATTTTTCGAGATTCTAAAATTTCATTCACTAATACAATAACATTTTCATAATCGTCAAGTTTACAAATTATCAGTATGAAAAAGATTCAAACAATTTTAATTCAATGGCAAACTAATTACAATCAAACAACAAATCCACTTCCATATACACGACCATTATAAGTGTAATGAAGGCCAAGTGCATATCTCCATTGAAGGGAATGATTCTTGATAGTTCAAATAGAAGTATCTGTTAGACCTTTAGCACATGAACAGATTGTAACTATTCAGCACTTTAGCTTCAGATGTCTATCTCTCTGATCTACTTACACAATATATTGGCATTTTGTATGATACCATCCTATAATTTATTATGGGTCTATATACCTTTAGACAATTGAATTTTCTATTGTCTAAGGCAATGTAACTATAACAATGATTTGTAATTTATAAGAAAGTATGTGACGTTGCTTCATTCATAATAATTTTTTCGAGTTTAAATGATTTTTAGTAAAAATACCTAATGAAAAACGAGGGAAAGATTCATTGATATGCCTGGAATCGTAATTAGTAATAACAACAAAGAATATAAAATGTACTGATCCTTGTGCAGAGGGTAGCAACCATTTGTCGTCGTCGATAGGTCGGCAACGATTGCTGGAAACATCCTACTAAGAAGAACGAGGTGCGGATCTATTTCTAGAAACATGCCGGGAAGAACAAATATGCATTGAACTTGCCATGCCATATGAAACCCAGATTTTAATTTCTGAATTTCTGAATTATTTTGTTCCAAGAGTGGAGAAGAATTCCAACACTAAGGCTTTTCATAACTAAAGTGACCACGTTTTAGAAATATTGAATGCTGTCATAAGTGCAGCGTCACTTTTCACGACCCTTTTCGTCGTTTATTCTTCTTTGATACACGTCTAACTTTTTTATAACTTAATGACCAATGCATGTTTCATAACTTTTTCCTTCCATTGTATTTTTGCTAATTTTTATGTGCTTAGTTTAAGCAGGTTGAGGAGTTTGTTCTGAAAGTTATGAAAATTATGATCATATTTAGAGAAAATCCAGCCAGGATTTTTATAAATCTAAGCTATAGTTGTTAACCTTCAAATTTTAAGTGTCCTAGATGTTTTTGATGGTACTGAGTCCATTTCCACCATCAAAAACATGATTCAGACACTTCCTCTACAAGATTTTGTAAATTAAATATGCAAAAATTTACCATTTCCAATTGTATTCAATTTAAACAATTTCATAAAAAAATTTAATTAGAAAAATTAGAAAAGCCTATTGACTTAAATATTTTGTCTGAAAGAAATAATTTTTAATATTCTAATTTATTTAAAATAAGGTAAGTAAATCCTATTAAAGAATTTATTATTATATCTTTGAAAATTTTATTAATATAAATTCAAATAAATATCTCAAATTATAATAATCATTTAAATTATTATTTTTATTTAAAATAATCTATTCATACCTAAAGTTGGGAGGGTGGGTTGGAGATTAGCAGGGCATGGAAGGGGGCAAAGCCTGCGACGATGATCTTTAGAATCCACTCGTCACTCACAACACAAGCGATTGAAGGGGTAACTTGTTGGAAGGTATTAATTCCAACTACCCACCATTAATACAGCCACTAGATTAATCTAGAGGATTCAGCAGGTAGTTTCTATAATTTGGGGAATACAATGACAAATGTCCAAGCTTCCTGGAAAAGCCACTGCCCGATCAAACTCCAGAAATTTCTTTGTTATGTATAAATACCTATTCATCATCGAATGAAGACAAGTTTGTTCTATGTTTATGTGTATAAGGAAGTGTTCTCTCACATGGTATCAGAGTCTAGGCTTTCAGCTTAGTGTTTAGGCGGCAGCAACAAAAGCCCATCTTAGGTTGTGAGATCAGTCAAAGCTTGGTGTTGTTCACTGTAGTGGAGAGTGCAGTCTCTGAGAGCACAGTCCCGAAGACATTGTGCGATTTGACGCTGTGTGAGTGACACTATGAGGTGCATGTGGATTTGAGCAGCGCTGTGAAATTCTTTGAAGAGGGCATTGTGCATTGAGAGCTAGAGAAGCCGCATAAGCGTCACTCTTAGTGAATCTGCCTATAGAGCGGTTTGTTGTTGGAAGCAGCGAGAGATGTGGGCAGATGTGTTGCAAAGAGACAGTTGATTAAGAATTGGAGCTTTGAGGGACATTGTTCATACTTAGTTTCTTGTATGTAACCACAAATTCAACGAGAATCCGTGCGAGAAAAAGATATGGTTTGACGGTGTCGCTGCTAGGATTTAATAGAGATTTGCTGTGTGAAGCTTCTAAGTTGTGTTTTGTGAGAGTAAAGTGTGATTCCTAGTAAGTGAAGTTGCTTATAACATGAAGTTCATGGATGTGTTGAGTGTGCAGAGTCTAACTGTGGTGTTTCTTTTGGTGCGACCTCACTGAGCATTGAGGTGTGCTACAAAGAGGTAGTGGAAGAGGCGTTATGTTTGAAGTGATAACGCTAGAGCATGGAGGAGCCTCGGCTGAGGAGAGCCGAGTAAGAGAGTAGAGGGGCGCCGAGGGATGTCGATATCATTGTTGTTGTTTACAAGTATTGTTGTTGGTGCCCATTGGGGCTGTTACGAATCTTGGAGACCATGTGTGAGGAGATTGTGTTAAGTGCTAGAGCAAGTGAACGCTGCTGATATGTTAGTGCAGACTGTGAATTGGAGATAACCCTGTTAATTGGGACTGGCGCTGAGTTTGTGTTAAGCCTGGCTGAGGAACAAGAAACGTGAAGAATATCTTGATGATATGTCACTCATGATTTGTAATGATAGGGTGTTGGAATGCCCTAAAGGTGCGTTGGTTGATGGATAGTCACCTGTTACTATTTTTGATCCTTGTCCATGTCGAGAGCCCGACCATAGCTTTTCTTTGGTAGTAGTGAAATCCGGAGCAGCGTGGAGGAGTTGTCTGTAAGCCAAAAGTCGCCGTGAGCCAATGTGTTGAAAGGGTTCGGTGATATGGTTGTGAGTGGCAGTGGTGAGGCTCATGTGAATTGAGTAGTTTGAGCCTAGCATTTGCATTGTTTGAAAGTTGTGTTTGACATGTGAAAAGAAGTTGGCATTGGACTATAAGAACCTGTGAAGGGGTGAAGAGTGGTTGGGATGAGGCTTGGTGCAAGCCCAAGCTTGAGGTTGTGAAAGCTTTGAATGTGGATTATGTTTTGAACAATGTTGCTCTTACTAACCTCGTGAAATCTATTGCTAAGTTTGTTATGTGAAGATTAGTGAGGCTGCTTGTGCCTTTTGTGGATCACAATGTCTTTAGTTGTGTTAAAAGAAGAGTGTACGTGTAGCAGAGTGAGCATTGGTGCCCCATTTCAGAGAGAGTGGAAACATCTTCGTGCCTATGTCTAATTTGAAGCACAATTTGTGAGTGCTCAATCCCCAAAGGAGAACATAAATGTTAAAGATTGTTTGTGTAAATTTGTGGCTTCCATCATGATTGGAGATGCCCGGTAGAAGTTCACTCGTCTTATTGGAGTAAAATGAGTGGGATAATATTGGATGTTGATCTTTTTGATGACGTTTCGGAGAGCCTATTTGGAAGTATTTTTGGGCCTGGTAATATATTTTATTCTGGTTGTATTTTTGAGTCACAAGAACTATTAGATCAACACAATGATTTTATAAATGACCATAACTATTCAGAGGTGGAGTCCATTCCACACGAGAGAAAAACTTGTTTTTCCTTGAACCCAATTGCTAGTAATGTGATTGGCTTTGTTTCTAAGATTTCTGCAATAGTAGAGGATACTGTCATCGATGTTGTTCAGAGGCCACTCATGTTCGAAGATGAGTGCATTTTGGTAGCTCCTCATGGAAGGTGGGGAGAAATTGAATTAGATTACCTTATTTGGGGTCTTGCATTGCATCCCAATCTGGAAAAGGTTGTTTATGTTAAGTACATAAGCAAGGAGTAGAGGAATTCTTTTAGGAAAGTAATAAAGGTGAAGATGAAACTGCACTAGCAAATGAACAAGCATGGACACTTTCGCAAGAAGGAAAAAATGAAATGTTTTATTGTAAACCTACCTGAGACTTAGACCAACAGGCATGACAATTAAGAGTATGTTTATAGTATCTTATGTTATAATATATGGTTGGAATTAAGGGGAGTGTTGGAAGGTATTAATTCCAACTACCCACCATTAATATAGCCGCTAGATTATTCTAAAGAATTTAGCAAGTAGTTTCTAGAATTCAGCGGATACATTGACAAATGGGCAAGCTTCATGAATAAGCCACCACCCCATCAAACTCCAAAAATTACTTTGTTATGTATAAATACCTATTTTTTATGTGTTTAAGGGAGTGTTCTCTGATATAACTTGTGTCAAGGAGAGTGTGACTACATGTGTCTTGGCGTACGAGGCTCATTGTAAGCGAGCAAAGAATTGTCAAAGGGGAGGCATATCCAAAACACTACATGGAAGGACTGTCTGGAAGTTACTCATCTGTGGGATTAGGGCATCAAGAGATCCAATTTCGAACACATATGAATATCAGGTCTGAATGTCATTTTGAATGTGATCACCATGGCGACAAATTACCCTTCATTTCTGTTCGGGATTTTTCTTGTGAAATCCCAAAAACAAACAATTGAAGCACATAGAGGCAATGCTCTATTTCCTTTACTCCAGGATATTTTTGCACAGGGAAGCTTTTAAATTTTTTTTTACTGAGAACAGAGTATTGCACCACCATAAAAAGATTTCTATTCATTAAAAAAAAAATCACTGATACATATTCATCCTCTATGCTGAGAGGGATTCACCAAAAAAAAACATTCAGTAAAACTCTGTCTCTTCTATAAAATGATTTTTACACTGTTGTGTAAAATCTTCATTCACTGCAGTAAAATAAAGTTACATGGATTTACTGCTTTAAAAATAAAAAAAACCAACACACTGGTGTGCGGAAATTACGCCTTCACCAAAAACTTACATTATCCTTTTCACTGCTGTGTGAAAGACTTCATGGTTTTCACTGATACATGCTTCCATCATTTTCATTACATTCTCCCCATGTGTTTTTCTTACTCCCTACTTCGCACTGCTGTGCGTTTCATTTCACAATACAATTAACCAAAAAAAATTACAATATGTGTTTTACTTGTTCAATAAAACAAAACTTACACCCGTGAATAATTAAAAACAATATAATTAAAACTATATGACATTGCCCATACCTATTATAAATTCGCCATACATCCGTAAGAAATAAAAATATTAAAATTAAAAGCTTTTACCAAAACTCTACGAACCCATTTAAATTGGCTTTATGTTTCACTGGCGGTCAAGCCAAAAACTTTACGCAATGTCAAAATTTATTTGCTGCAGGTTTGTGATGTCCGTCAACCGTTGATTTTCCCTCAAGAAATTGAACGGTCCACAACGATATCAGGTGAGCCTTTTTAACCGAACTTTACCTCCCGAGATTTTCAGAGATGGTGACGTATGGGGAGAGCCACGCGTCAACACTATATTTTCTCGGGTCGCTTGTGTACGAAAATTGCCTTCATGCAAAAGCGGTCCGAGAAGCCTCAAGCGGCTTTGTGGTTTTACTGCGGTGATTTTGGGCGTTGGTACGGCTGCGTTGAAATTACATATTCAACACTCCCCTTTAATTTCAACTACTGGGCATTCGGTCACACCCAGACACTTCCTCAGAAATTCAAAGCTTTTCTGATCCAGTGGCTTTGTCTAGATGTCTGCAACCTTTTCTTTAGTCCTGCAATGTTCTAGGACAATTTCTCCATTGTTCACCAATTCTCTGATGTAGTGAATCCTTGTATCAATGTGTTTCGTTCTCTTATGAAACACTGAATTCTTTGACAATGCAATAGCTGAGCTATTGTCACAAAAAATCACTATCGCTTTTGCCTGTTCTTGGCCTAAGCTCCTCAACATCCTTCTCATCCAAACTGCTTGACATGTTGCTGCTGTAGCTGCCACATATTCAACCTCTGCTGTAGACAATGCTACAATGGACTGCTTCTTAGAAGCCCATGAGATGGCTCCTGAACCCATATGAAAAACATAATCGGAAGTGTTTTTCCGATCATCAACACTTCCAGCCCAATCACTATCAGTGTATCCAACCAAATCTGAATGTTCTGAGACATTATATAAAATTCCAAACATTTTGGTAATTTGACATACCTAAAAATTCTTTTTGCTGCCTGGAAATGTGCCTCCTTTGGCCTCTCCATGAATCTGGAAATTAAACTAACAGCATACATAATGTCAGGCCTAGTTGTTGTTAAATACATAAGGCTGCCTACAATACTCTTGTACAAACTAGGATCAAAATCCTTGTTGCTGTCCTCTCCGCTGAGTTTTAATCCCATTACTGTGGGGGTGATCGCTGCCTTACATTCTTGCATGTTAAATCTGCTCAATACTTGATTTACATATCTTGCCTGTGAGATAAAAATTCCTTTTCATTTTGATCTACTTCTATGCCTAAGAAGTATCTCAAGAAACCCATGTCAGTCATTTCAAATTCTTCTTTCATGACTGATTTAAAATTCTTAATGAGCTGATCATCATTACCTGTGAAAATAATATCATCAACATATAAGACAACAATTAAAATTTTACCATCTTTTTCTTTGATGTAGACGGTAGGTTCTCCTTCACACTTGTCGAATTCATTATCCAATAGACATGAATCTATTCTGTCGTACCATGCTCTTGGCGCTTGCTTTAGCCCATAAAGAGCTTTCTTCAATTTGCACACTTTGTTCTCTTCACCTTTCTTCTCATAACCTATAGGGTGTTCAACATAAACCTCTTCCTTTAACACTCCATTTAAGAATGTTGACTTCACATCCATCTGGTAGACTTTCCATTTGTTTTTTGCTGATATGGATAGCACTGCTCTCACGGTTTCCATTCTTGCAATCGGTGCAAAAGTCTCCTCATAATCTCTCCCATACTGCTGCTTGTACCCTTTGACAACCAGCCTTGCCTTGTGCCTTTCTATCTTGCCTTCAGCATTGCTCTTGCTCTTGTAAACCCATTTCACTCCAATGACTTCTTTACCTTTTGGTAGCTCAACCAAATCCCATGTTTTGTTTCTTTCTATGGCATTCATCTCCACATCCATAGCTTCTATCCATTTCTTATCTTTAATTGCATCCTCGAAATGAATAGGATCATCAACATGACAAAACAAGCCAAATAAGGAATTCATTCCTTCATCATAAATATCACTTAGATTTCTAAACTTATTACCTCTTTCATTTGGTGTGCAAGTGCTTGAAGACGCACTTGAATTTCCTCCTTGTGGTGTGCTTGGAGAAGCACTCTCATTTATCCTCAATGGTGTCCCTTGCTGTCCTTGAGTTGGCGCTGCTATTTGGGGATGGATTTCAGCCACCTCCTCATCATCTTCATCATGAGACAAACAGTTTTTAACATTCACTGTTTTCTTTATGCTTCCATTCCAAGCTTCCTCTTCAATGAATTGAACATCTCTGCCGACGAAAAACTTCTTGGTAGATGGGATATACAACCTGTAGGCTTTGGATTCCTCACTGTATCCAATGAAGATACATTTCTCCCCTTTGTTGTCCAACTTCCTCCTTAGCTGATCTGGAATGTGTGCATAGGCCACACATCCAAAAAACTCTCATGTGGGTGACTCCTTGCTTTCTCCCACTCCATGCTTCTTCTGGCACTCTATTCATCACTGCTTTTGTAGGACACCTATTTAAAATATATGCTGCACAATTTACAGCTTCAGCCCAATACTCATTTGGCAAATGCTTTGCCTTTCACATGCTCCTC